>QEPC01011448.1:431925-448957 GCA_003113815.1 Sphenodon punctatus
CTACCCCTCGCCAAAAGCCTGACAGAACAGCCAGGTCTTACATACACGCCAAAACAGCAGGAGAGTGGGAGCCAACCGAGCTTCCTCTGGGAGCAAATTCCACAGCACAGGGGTGGCCACCGAAAAAGATCTAACATCGGTGGCCACCCGCCTTGCCCGGGAAACCT
Organism: Sphenodon punctatus; assembly: GCA_003113815.1. NCBI lineage: Eukaryota > Metazoa > Chordata > Lepidosauria > Sphenodontia > Sphenodontidae > Sphenodon > Sphenodon punctatus. The sequence goes on from QEPC01011448.1 coordinate 432,093, forward strand.
CCAAAAAGGTTCCCACGGACAATCTCAAGGGTCGAACGGGCACATGGGGAGTGAGGCGGTCCCGCAGATAAGCAGGTCATGCACTCCAATCACTTGGCAACACTCCACACTACCACACCACACTAGCCACACGCACCCCCTGAACCCACCCTCAACCATCACACACCTTGATCAACCATTCCACATGCCCCCGGATCATACTCTCTGCTCCCTCTATCACTCTCCAGCTCTCTCTACTCCACAACCACCACTACCAAAATGCCACACCCTTGCAGTTGAACCGGCTCCCATATGTATATGGTTGCTCTGTCACAGAGTCCCAGCGTTTGGTGCAGTGAACTGGGTGTGGCATGCACACCTGTCTGGGGTCTCATTGATGCACTGGCTGGAACTCATATGCTATGTCAATACTGCTGCTTTTGGTAGCCATCAGGTAGTGTCCCATGGAATCGCCTTGATTGTGCACTCCTACCCTTTCCCCCCCCTTGGTGTTGCACCACACCACCATTTGGAGGATGAGGGTTATGCAGCTGGGGCCCCCCATTCTTCTGAGCACCTTTTGTCAGGTCTGCTGCCATCCCACTTTGATGTGCTGTTATACGGCGGACCCTGGCTGGTTCCCCATCCCATTCTCCCCCGGGCCCTGGCCTGGCTCCCTCCTCCTTATCTAATAGGAATGTGTTCACCCTGGGTGTGGGTTCATGGTTCCCAGACCCGCGGAGCCAGGCTGCTATCATCTGACCAAGGTTACCCTTCTGAGTGCATACTGTTTTGGTTCCATCCGAGCTCAATCACTGCTGTTCACCATCCACTTCAGTTGTTCTCCAGATTGCTGCGTTTGTGCAGGCCATGTCCAGTCATGGAACGGACCATGTCTTCAATCACTGGACTGGTGAAGAGTAGTTGGTGTGTGCCACCATGCTGCTGGGTGTTAGCCACGGGAGCCCGCAACAGCGCCGCCCCCGCCTGCCGGCCCAGCCAGTGCAATCCTCAGGCTGACAGGTCCTGGCAGGGCGGGCCTCACCAACGCGGCTGGAGGCTCCGCCCCCAGCAGCGACATCAGACCAGGGGCCGGGATTCCAGGGCCAGGCCATGCCTCCTGCTCAGATGCGGCACGCAGGGAATCCTCCGCCCATGCTGCGTCACTCTGAGTGCCTGCGGGCGTGCACGGGGGTGGAGCCCGGGGGATAAAGCCCAGTGCCGCTGGTGATTCAGAGACCAGCCCCCTTGTGAATTGAGCACTTGTTGTTGAATGAAGAAGAGAACGAGAGTGTCTGCCCTTAACACGTGTGTCTGGAACCCATGGCCCTCTTCCCCGGAGTGACCGGTGAGTGAGCGAGAGCGCACGTGTTAGAGGGTAGGAACCCTCTCCACCCCCTTCCTTCCCTGGGGTCTTCTCCCCTGCATAAGTGTGCCTTCCTGTGTGGTTGGGGGAGGGACTGGAGGAAGGTCTCCCCAATGAAGGGGAAGGGGAGGAGAACCACACACGTTCCGAGGGGAACAAGCAGCAGGACTGTGCCTGGAAAACAAGCCCTCAGGATGGGATAGGGCTATCAGGATGATTAGTCCCTAGCCTGTCTCATCATTGGGCATCTGGGTGAGTGCATGCCCTTTCCGCTGCTAGTACACACACAGGGGGTAAGGGAAGGGCAACCAGGGGGTGGGAGAAGCCCTGTGGGAAAGGGGGGTGAGCATGCCCCAGGAGGGAGAGGTAGGGATAGGTATTGCACTCTATGAAGGGCCCAGGTATAGTGCTCCCCCAAAACCCCAAGGCAAAATACAAGCTTACCTGCTGCCAAAACCCACAACGTACCCAAGCACTCGCACACCTACTCACGCACACTCACACTCACCATCACCACCACAGTCACTTCGTCCAAACACACACTGCAAGGAAGCACGAGGAACAACTCCACACCAACTGCACAGGAAGGAGGGGGCAGTCTCACGGGCACAAGGCTCCGATCACCAGCACCAAGGTAAGTCCTACTGCAGACTTTATACTAAAGTGGCGGCATTGTCGCAGCCGCTCGGAGTGGCGTAAGGGGGGGCGTGGCCTCCGCCACCTGTTTCCTGTCCCCGCCCCCAGGATCATTGTCAGCTGGCGGAAATGGCGCACTGCTCTGGGGGCTGCGGAGCGAGGCCCCATTGTCTGGAGGTGCTGCATTGACGGTAGGGGTCTTCTGGGGCTGGCATGTGTCTGCGGGGGGAACAGGTATGGCCGGGGGGACTGGAGTGCCAGGGGGCACGGACCCGGGGGCTGAACTCCTGACAACACCCCCCCTTCAATACCGATGCAAAATCACAGGATGGGGTTTCAGGGGGTACTGAGCATGAAAGAGTCACACTAACCATGGAGCATGGACATCAGTCGCTTTTTCCCATGACCGTTCAGACGGTCCGAACCCCTTCCAGTCGAGCAGGTACCATAAACGTCCATGGTGTCGACGTGAGTCGAGGATTTGGCGGACTTCATATTCTTGTATTGTCGGGACGGGACTTACTCTACCAGTATCTGCCTGTCGGGGGATCGGTGCTGGCTTAAAAAATGACACATGGAAGATTGGGTGAATGTGATACTGCGGGGGCAGTTTCACCCGATAGGCTACCTCATTGATTTTTTGCACGATGGGAAACGGCCCCATATAGCGATGGTCTAACTTTGCGGAAGGGTGTGCAGAAGGGTACTTGCGACGATCAATCCACACCCAGTCACCCGGAGAATACCTACGGGCTGCTTGCTGATGTCGATCCGCCTGTTTCTTATATTGTTGCCGTGCACGATGAAGCATGGTTTTGGCAAGTGCTTGTGCTTTACGGATATGTGTAACAAGGGCCCCTGCCATGGGGATGGAGCAAGTCGTTATTTCTGGAAGGCATAACGGGGGGTGGTACCCATACGTTACAAAAAACTGAGAGTTCCCTATGGACGCATTCAGGGTGTTACTGTATGTGAACTCAGCCAGTGGCAATAGTTCATGCCAATCATCTTGGTGATAGTTGGTGTAACAGCGCAGGTACTGCTCGAGAGTCTGGTTCACCCGCTCCACTTGCCCATTTGTCTGCGGGTGGTAGCCTGAGGTGAGACAGCGTTTAATGTGTAGACTTTCTAGGAGTGCCTTCCATAGGCGAGACGTGAATTGGGTTCCTCGGTCTGATATAATCTCTAAGGGTATCCCATGCAACTTGTTCACATGATGTAGTAGTAAGTGTGCGGTGTCGCTAGCTGTAGGTAGCCCCGTAGTGGTCACAAAGTGGCCCATCTTCGTAAAGTGGTCTACGATTACCAGGATAGTTGTATGGTGGGACGACGGGGGTAATTCCACAATAAAGTCCAGCCCGATGCATTGCCAGGGGCCTTGTGATAACGGGGCAAGTTGGAGTAGTCCTTGGGGCCGTTGGCACGGGACTTTGGTGCGGGCGCATGTGGTGCATTGCTTTACATACCGGCAGACATCCTTTTGCAGGGTAGGCCACCAAAAATGCCTCTGAAGTAAGGTGGTGGTGTGTTTTACCCTGGGGTGTCCAGCGAGGGGGGCATCGTGATGTCCCCAGAGCAGGGGTTTGCGTGCCTTTGGGGGCACCACAAGCTGGTGTCGATAGTAGGAGCCCATCGTGACCCCTATGGGTATCCTGAGGCGACACCGGTCCATGCTGTTGGGTGTACTTCTGGAATTGTGGCGTAGTCAGGATGTTCGCGAGGAAGGTCCATGGTTCCAGCACTAGCCCCCCATTGTTATCGGGGGGTTCCCCGACCTCAGTGCACCGAGAAAGGGCATCTGCCAGAATGTTTTGATACCCCGGTCAGTAGCGTATCACGAACTGGAAACGGGTAAAAAAAAGGGCCCAACACCCATGCCGGGCATTGGCAATGTGGGTAGTTTGCAGGTAGGTTAAATTTTGGTGGTCCGTGACCACCGTAACAGGGTACTTCTCTCCTTCTAGATGCTGTCTCCATGCTTCAAAGGCAGCTTTAATGGCCAGGAGTTCTCGGTCTAATACTGTATAATTTTTCTCGGCGCTAGTTAACTGGCATGAGTAGTATGTGCAAGGTAAAAGACCTTTTTTTCCAAGCTCCAGGTTCTGGTTGGAGGAGGGCCGCGCCGATGGCTATGCTTGAGGCATCCGTCTCCACCGTGAATGGTTGGTCAAAGTTTGGGTGTTGGAGGATCAGTGCCTGTGTGAAGGTCATTTTAAGTCTCTCAAACGCCCCTTGTTGTGCCCCCTTCCATTCATAGGGGACTCCTTTTTGCAAAAGAGTTGTCAAGGGTGCCGTTAGCTTTGCATAGTTAGAAATGTATTGGCGGTAGTAGTTTGCGGTACCTAAAAATCGCTGGAGTGCCTTTACGGAGGAGGGGGGAATCCATTGCAAGATGGCGGTAATCTTCTTCGGATCCATTTTGATTCCTTGGGGCGAAATGATAAAACCTAAAAACTCAATAGTAGTGACATGAAATGCACATTTTTCATATTTGCAGAAAAGCCGATGCTGCCTCAAGCGTTGTAGTACGTTTCGTACGTGTGTGACGTGCTCTGACATGGTATTTGAAAAAATAAGGATATCGTCCAAGTATGCCACTACATAGGTGTCTAGCATATCCCATAATACATCATTTATTAGGTGTTGGAAGGTGGCCGGGGCATTGGCCAGTCCGAACGGCATCACCCGATATTCGAAGTGCTCATAACGTGTGCAGAACGCGGTCTTCCATTCGTCCCCGGGGCGAATCCACAAAAGGTTGTAAGCTCCCCAGAGATCAAGTTTCATAAATATCTTTGCCCCATGGAGCCAGTCCAGGAGCTCCGGAATCAAGGGGAGCGGATATCGATTCTTCACCGTAATAGTATTAAGGCCCCGGTAGTCGATGCAAGGGCGCAAACCGCCATCTTTTTTAGGGACGAAAAACAACAGGGCCCCGACTGGAGAGGTCGATGGTCGGATGAATCCCCGCTGTAGATTGTCATCCACATACACCTTCAGGGTGCGTAATTCAGGGGTGGACAGGGCATAGATCTGCCCATAGGGGGGTTCCATGCCAGGAAGGAGTTTGATGGGACAATCATAGGGGCGGGGCGGCGGGAGGCTCTCTGCTTCTTTCTTACTGAAGACCTCCCGTAGCTCTGCGTATTGGGGGGGCAGTGTCTCCTGCGCCTCTTGCCCGGTTGCCATCAGCGCATGGGATGCCGGTTTTCGTACGCACCTGGTAGCGCAGTACTTGGTCCCAAAAGCCACCGTTCCCCGGCTCCAATGAATGCTGGGATTATGTTTTCGCAGCCAGGGCATCCCCAACACTACAACAAACATGGGAGATGCCACAATGTCAAAGCACAATGACTCAGTGTGCGTGCCGATCGAGGCCTGGAGCGTCGTAGTCCGCATCACTATTGGCCCTGAACTAAGGGGTGATCCATCAATCATGTGCACTTGCTCAGGGGTAGGTTGTGGGGTACAAGGGATGCAATAATGATGTAAGAACCCTTGGTTCATAAAATTAACAGAAGCCCCAGAGTCGATGAGGGCCCAGGCGACAAGGTTCCGCGAGGAGTCGATGTCTAAATGAACAGGGATACACACATGCCGTCCCCCACCAGGGTTTGTACCTAGCACCTGGGCACCCGAAGGTAGGAAGCTCTTTGGTGTCCCTGAGAACCTCCTACAGTTCCTGGGGCCGGGCTTTTCCCGGTTCCCTCTGAGCTGGGGGAAGAGCAGGACACTCTCAGGCGAAGTGTGACGATTACCTGCAGTAAAAACACAACCGAGAAACTCGACGATGTTCCTTCTCAGTGGCTGTCAGCGGCCCCCACAAAGCCCCAATCTGCATGGGTTCTGCCTCCATCTCACAACCCGGGTCTGCCTTTGCTGGGGCCGGGCCCGGACCCGGACTCCGGAACCCTACGGTGTGGGGGGGGGTTCTGACCATCGCTCGCGCCTTCGTTCCCCCACTCGTTCATCTATCTGGAGGATTAGGGTCACTAGTTCCCCCCAGGTCTTTGGTAAGGTGGTAAAGGCAAGCTGATCTTTCAGCTCCTCACTGAGCCCTCGCCGGTACATTACCCACAGAACGTGGTCTGGCCAATTGAGATCCACAGCTAATTGCTGAAATTTAGTCACGTATTCAAGCAAGGGTCCCCGCCCTTGCTTTAACCCCACAATGGCATTTTCCACATAATTCACCCAATGAGGGTAGTCAAATAGGAACGTGAATTCCTGCACAAATTTCTCATAATCCTGTAGAAGCTCACTCTTGCTAGTGAGCAATGGGGTTTCCCAGGCCAATGCGGTTCCTTCCAGTAGCCCTATAATAAAGGCCACCTTAAGGGCATCCATGCGATATGTCTGGGGTTGCATGGAAAATGCTAGCTCGCATAAGGCACGGAACCCTTTAAACTGACGCCAGTCCCCTGCATATTTGGTAATTTTAGGCCCTTTTGGCTCCCGGGCAAAAGCCACCGGGGCGGCCGCTTCTGCCAGGGGTGGTGGTGTTGCCATGCCCCCACCCCCCCAGCCTGTTGTTCCTTAAGGTCCTTTACTTCCATGGTGAGGGATTTCAATATCCGAGTCAACTCCTGGACTTCTGCCAAGAGCTGCTCCATGACTACGCAGGGGGCTCTGCCCCAAGGGGGAGAATATTTAGAGCTGGTGATACTGTGGGGTTGGGGGAGGGGCTGGAGGAAGGTCTCCCCAATGAAGGGGAAGGGGAGGAGAACCACACACGTTCTGAGGGGAACAAGCAGCAGGGCTGTGTCTGGAAAACAAGCCCTCAGGATGGGATAGGGCTATCAGGATGATTAGTCCCTAGCCTGCCTCATCATTGGGCATCTGGGTGAGCGCATGCCCTTGCTGCTGCTAGTACACACACACAGGGCAACCAGGGGGATGGGAGAAGCCCTGTGGGAAAGGGGGTGAGCATGCCCCAGGAGGGGGAGGTAGGGATAGGTTTTGCACTCTATGAAGGGCCCAGGTATAGTGCTCCCCCAAAACCCCAAGGCAAAATACAAGCTTACCTGCTGCCAAAACCCACAACGTACCCAAGCACTCGCACACCTACTCATGCACGCTCACCACCACCACCACAGTCACTTTGTCCAAACACACGCTTCAAGGAAGCACAAGGAACAACTCCACACCAACTGCACAGGAAGGGGGGGGCAGTCTCACGGGCACAAGGCTCCGGTCACCAGCACCAAGGTAAGTCCTACTGCAGACTTTATACTAAAGTGGCGGGCATTGTCGCAGCCGCTCGGAGCGGCGTAAGGGGGGGCGTGGCCTCCACTACCTATTTCCTGTCCCCGGCCCTGCCCCCAGGATCACTGTCAGCTGGCAGAAATGGCACTCTGCTCTGGGAGCTGCGGGGCAGGGCCCCGCTGTCCGGAGGTGCTGCATCGATGGTAGGGGTCTTCTGGGGCTGGCATGTGTCTGCGGGGGGAACAGGTATGGTCGGGGGGGCTGGAGCACCGGGGTGTGTGGACCCGGACGCTGAACTCCTGACACTTCCCCCCATTTCCTTACTTGGACACTTCCCCCCATTTCCTTACCACTGCCGCACGTCTTTACCCCTGTTCCCCCCCATGCTCCCGAGTGAGTGTGTCGTGTGGGTACCCCTCGGGGCGGACCTTGGCGTTCCTGAGTCTCTGGCGTCCTATGATGATACAGGCCTGTTCTCTGCTCGAGAGGTAAGGCCATCACTCTATCCTGACGGACATTTGAAGTCTCCAACGAAACCTCCAAGACCAGAACACGCCTTGGTAGCGAGTGCTTCCCCCTTCCTGGCAAGTGAGTGGTTCCCCCCATCCAGTGACAGAAATCACCAGCACCCCTTGGCCCAGGTACAGGCCTTTGTAATTATGGATGTGGCTAAAGAGATAGGGCAATTGGTCCAGGCCGTTAAATCCCTGGCCATGGAAATTAAGGATATCCGGATGGAAAAGGGGAATATTGCCACAGCTGTAACTCAGCTGCAGGCGGTGTCAATGCCGCCAATACCCCTTCCGATGCCGGCCGCGGCCGCCGTGCTCCCCCCGCTGCCTGTGGTGCCTGTACCCTTCATAGGACCTCGAGAGCCCAAGCGGGCTAAAATCGAGAAATTTACAGGGAACAAGCACGCATTTCAAAGCTTTTTGGCCTTGTGCCGCCTCACCTTTACCTTGCAGTCTTCGACGTATGCTGACGATGCGGTGAAGGTAGCCTTTATTATTGGGAACTTGGGAGGTACACCCCTTGAGTGGGCAACCACTTTGTTGATGGGAGATAGCCCCTTGCTAACCAATTATGATGAGTTCCTTAAATTTGCACAATTATTTGACTACCCCCATCGGGTATGAGATGCAAAGTTCCTTAAATTTGCAGAGTTCCTTAAATTTGCACAATTATTTGACTACCCCCCATCGGGTATGAGATGCAGAGACCTTAATCCTGAATCTTAAATAATCAAAGAGCGGTATGCTGGACTATATCACGCACTTCCAGCAATTAGCCCTGGAGCTGCGCTGGCCCAATGAGGTACTATGGGTACATTTTCGGAGGGTTTTGGGGGATGAAATGAAGGATCAGTTATCCTTGGTAGCCCTTTCGGATACCTGGAAGGCGTTGGCCGACCTTACCCTCCTCCAGGTAGAAGATAGGTTGACCAAACGCAAGCGAGAATGCTGGCAGGAGGTACACCTCTCCTTGCCTAGGTGCCTTTTGACCCCAAGTACCCCCAGGTTGTCTGATCCAGAGCCCATACAACTCGGGGCTTCCCGGGCCCTGATAACCAAGGAAGAGCGAGAAAGGTGTCGGGTCTCCCGTTCTTGCTTTTATTGCGGGGACCTGTCCCATTTCATTGGGGAATATCCAGCCTTACTGCCAAATTGACGAAGTCCGGGCAACGCGAGGGAACGAGACGCAACCTGACTCTGTCCCCGTACCATATATAAGTTTCCACTTCCAGGTCCCAGTCACCTTGCAAGTATCAAAGCAGTGCTCCATGGTGTTCTGGGCCCTCATAGATTCCGGAGCATCAGGGAATTTCAGACTCCCACCTTGTTCACCAACAGAATATACCTACCCAATCCAAGGCCCACCCCGAGCCTATACACTCCATCGATGGCTCTCCACTGGTGTCCAGGCCCATTACCATCTGTACGCCTCGCCTGAGTTGCACGATAGGGAATCATCATGAGTACCTGATGTTTGACGTTGTGTGCACCCCTGCCTTTCGTGGCACTCCATGGCTGCGAAAACATGATCCTCAGATCATCTGGTCGACACGACTGTCACGGGGGAAGGGGGAAGGCCTGGGAAGGGGGTCCCTCTAGTACGGAGTTCCATTACCCACACTCTCAACGGTCCCACGCACTGGGAGTCTCTGACTTCGCCCTGACTTCGAAGGAGTCTCTCTGGGAATAACTGCCCGTCAGGATAGTGATTGGACCTCTAGGCCTCACAGTGCCCAGGTCCCTATCATCATAGGGCGCCCGGTGGTTACAGGGAGCCTGGGCCACAGTCTGTCTCCCAACATACTGTACCCACATGAGGATGAGGGACAGGGAAACAGGTGCAAGTCAGTGACCGGGACACAGGGGTAGGGGGTCCCGGGATAGGGGGATCTGGGATCAGGTTCTTCCATGCTCAACAGGGATGGGTAAAGGACCTCAGGAGGAGGGGGAAGGGGAAGGGCTCGCACTCCTCTCAGACACACTCCACCCGCTCACTCACTCACGTCACTATCAGGCCAGGGATGCAACAAGGTCAAGGAACAACAAGCTCACATACTAAACACACTCACAACCGAAGTTAGACCCAACACACTCTATGACACTACTTAGCTTTCTCGCACAGGCCGGTCTCTCCACTCAATCACCAACACCGAGTTCTACTCGGTGCTGGTGTTTATACTCCATGCCCCACCCCCTCCATGCTCCCGCAAACGTGTGGAGTGGCGTACAGGGGACAGGTCCCAGCCCTCTCTGCTCTGCCTGTACCCAAGCTGGGGGTGGCTCCTGAGCTGGCAGGGGCATGTCCTGTGCTGCCACAGGAGTGGGGGCGGGGTCACACCCACAGCTCCTGTCGGCGCTGTGCTGGGCCCTGGGGATGATCCCCGCTTCACCCCCCTCTGTGAGAGCCATGAGTGCCCCCGAAGGGGCTTGACAATGAGACATATCTTTTCCATCCCCCTTTTGTGTCCATGAATGCCTACACCCCTTCCCACCAGTCCACAACCGCGATGGGACTGTGTTGTGGATTTTTGTGGGTGAGATAGTAAGACAAGGAGGCTGCCATCAGATTCAACAGCAGAGGTCTTTATTCAGCAGAGGCACAGCACTGTGGGTCTCCAGGATCCTCAGATCCCGAGCACCCACCAGAAAGGGCAGTACATAATTTATACAGAAATCCTTGGGCAGGAAGCCCTTACATGGCTTGTCGCTTCTGCACAGAGGAGAAAATTGCAACACAAACACACAGAGTGATTACATTGAGAAGAAACAGTTACTTTCTAAGACCAGGCTGGTACTGAGATAACAGCGGAATGTCTTAGTACAAAGAGAGCTTCCCAATCTAGGCTTGAGGCCAGTTGCCTCTTGCACAATTTGGCTTACTTTTGAAATCATCCTACGTGCAGAGGAGTAAGGCAAAGCAGAGCCTGTCTATGTCAGGCAAGGTATTTCTAAAGGGGTACAAGGTTACTACAGGTTAAGCAGACTTATAGGTTTTTCCTCCACAGTTCCCCCCTTTGATACTTTAAGGAAAGTATCACCAATCGAGCCATCGCATTTGTCTGCGAACCCGCAAAGGAATACGGGGTCCTGGAACTGCTGGAGCTGATTGGGGAAATTCCTTGTACAAGGAAACAGCGGGCGAAACTACTGCAGCAAACAAGGGAGCAGGCCTGGGTTGAAATCTAGAAGCAGCAAGGCTTTTAACACACCAGATAAACAATTTGCACAGTAAAAAGAGGAGGCCTAAGGCCAAAATAATAGCGAGTAATAAAAACAACATGTGCTTGATTCAGCCTGGAATATCTGGAAGCAACTCGTTCAGCCAGTCCCACCATCCTTGGTCAGGTTGTTGTTTAATACCGCTAACAAGAGTGTGCAGGCGGGCAATGCCTTTTTCCATGGCATGGGAATTGTCAGTGAGATTAAAACAACACATACCTTCAAATTCCTCACATCCATGGCCTAATTTTAATAAAGCATAATCTATGGCCATGCAGTTTTGTAAAATAGAAGTGCACAGCGCCTTTTGTTCAGTAGCTAATAATTCCCAAAGGCTTGAAGTTTCATTTAAAGATTTAGCGAGTGCACATGCTAACCTGATAAGCTCACGGTGATTAGCCAAATCCAGGGTGGGGACCCCAACCAAGGAGGCGGCTAAAGCCACATATTCTGATTTGGAAAACAAGGCCACATTTGGATTACATGATTCATCAAGGGTACGTCCATGGTGGGTTGAGTGGGAGGTATCTGGTTGGCGATTAATTGCACAGGCGGAGGTGATACGACCTATAGTGCAAGGGCCCATAGTGGCATTTCCTGCGATATAAGTGTAGGCCCGGAGGCCACAAAGAAGGAACCAACCATAGGGTAACAACATATCAACCTTTGGAGTTAGCAAAGCATCAGAGCAGCAGCTTTTTTGAAATGGAGTAAGCAGGTTGTAACAGGTTGCATTAAAACCCTCCATTGTTCTAGGGTTAAAGGTTGCTTTGAAACAGTGAGTACAATTGATCTGGCATTTGGCAGGACTGTCAATGGACAAGGGAATGCCAAAACGTGGTATAAAGTCTCGAAGGAGGTGTTTGGCGACTGAGGTGGCTGTGGCCCGGTGGCAAGGGAAGGCCTCAGTCCAGCCAGAAAAAAAGGCAGATGACTACCAGCATGTGCTTGTAACCTTGTGCCGGGGGAAAATCAGCAAAGTCTATCTGGAGGTTCTGGAAAGGCCCATCGCTCCATGGGCGAGAGGATGGGTGACAGGGCTGGGCACGAGCTGGGTTGAACAGTTTACAGGTGGCACAGGATTGAGTGACACGGCGAGCTTCAGTAGTGACAAAAGGGGGCAAACCAAGAGGCAGAAATCATGGCAGCTATCCCCCCTTTTCTAGAGTGTGTCATTATGTGAGACACTCAAGCCAAATGTTGCACCAAGGCCCGCAGTGCTACTGGGCGTCCGTCGGGGTGGCGTATGATGCCATCAGAATCCGGAGAGCATCCAGCCCGCATCCAAATGCATTGTTCAGAGGGATGTGCAGCAGCTTGCTGGGCAGCAAGATCTTCAAGGGAGGGAACATCAGCAGAAGCGTCACCTGAAAGGGAAACTGCAGCAACGAGACAGAGAGAAGGGCCAGAAATTGCTGCTCATTTTGCAGTCTGATCAGCAAATCTGTTGCCTAGACATTCAAAAGAGCGAGAAGTAGAGTGAGCTTTGACATGTACAATGGCCACACAGGAGGGAAGAAGTAAAGCAGACAAAAGATCCTAAATAAGGGGGCCATGGGAAATGGGGGCACCAGAGGAAGTAAGGAACCCCCGTTCTTTTCAGATAGTACCAAAGGAGTGACAGACACCAAAGGCACAGCTGGAATCAGTGTAAATGTTGACACATAAATTGGCAGACAAAAAACAAGCTCAGGTTAAGACAACCAGTTCAGCCGGCTGAGACAAGCGAAAAGAAGGGAGGGAGCCTTGCTCCAAAACAGTATAGGGTGTGCAAACCGCATACCCAATGTGTAATCCATTGTGATCCTGGTAACAGTTACCATCCACAAACAAATGACAGTCAGGATGAGCAAGAGGCACGTCTGTCAAGTCAGGGCGAGGAGAGGTGGAGTTAGAAACAAGGGAAACACAGTCATAAGAGGGAACTATGTCTTCAAGGTCAGAGACAGGCAAAAGGGAAGCAGGATTTAAAGCAGAAACACGTTGGAGAGTAACATTCTTAGGAGCCAGCAAAGAAAGTTTAAAGCGAGTTAAGCGAAACGGAGACAAAAGCTGGGACTGGCGGTGAGTAAGTAAGGAATACACAGCATGAGGAACAGACACAGTAAGGGGGTGGATTTTTCCACTAGTTCTGCCGCTGCAGCAACAGCCTTGACACATGGGGGGAAACTCCTAGCAACAGGGTCAAGGCGGGTGGAAAAATATGCAACTGGGTGGTTCTGATGACCAAAAGGTTGGGTGAGAACCCCAAGGGCAAAACCTTCAGACTCGTGACAAAACAGGGTGAAAGGCTTGCAATAGTCAGGTCGAGCAAGCATGGGGGGAGAGGTTAAAGCTGCTTTTAAATCCTGGAATTAAATCTTGGACAAACCAATTAATGGGGGAGCCATCCGCATGGAATTTTCCCGGTTTGTTTACCGGCAAGATGGGGCTGTTAACAGGGGACAGGCAGGGTGTTAAAATGCCTTGTTCCAAAAAACTTTGAATAATGCGGTGAATGCCAGCCGTGGCCTCAGCAGACAAAGGATACTGAGGAACTGAAGGAAAAGACTTGTTAGCCTGTACTGATATTTGCAAAGGTGCAATGCCTTGCAGCAGCCCCACATCATCAGGGGTGGCTGCCCACAATTCGGGAGGCAAGGCGGACAAGAGCTCCTGGTGATCAGGCAGAGGCTCCCGTCCTGCCTCCTCAGTGGCAAGGGCCATCAGGAGTACAGGAAAAATTGGCTGCGGAAGGTCCAGAAAAACACCATCAGGTGAACAGAGAATTTTAGCATTCAATTTGCAAAGCAAGTCTCTTCCCAGCAAGTTTACCAGTGTGTTATGGCTTAAAAGGAAATAATGTCTCTCTGTGAGCGGACCGATGGTTACAGTGGTGGGCTCAGAAAGAGGCACTCTAGAGCAAATGCCCGCCACCCCTATAGTAGAAATGGAGGAAGTGGAAGGTAATATTGTAGGAAAAAGGGAAGACTGGAGCATAGAACAGGTAGCCCCAGTGTCAACCAAGAAAGGGGCCTCAGCTCCGGCAACAGTAAAGGAAAGCATTCCGTCAGCAGAGAGGGGGAGGGATTCAGAGGCTGAGGCCGCATCACGTCAGGGCTGGGGATTATCGCTGGAAGGGACATGTTGATAAAATTGTTCTTGCAAGCCCGGGGGAGGGGGAGTAAAAGGGTTGGCATTGTGTGGCGGCCAAAAATTCTGGGGAACACCAGTAGTGATCTGGGGCGAGCATGCCACACCCAAACTCCGCCATTGTTGGGGTGTGGAACCTCTTACCCTGCCTCTGCCCCACTGAGGTCTATTTGGGCACTGTCCCTTCCAGTGTCCTTGTTGGTGACAATAAGCACATACATCCCGGGGGATCCCTGGCCATGCATTGGAGGGGCCCAGGAGATCCCCGTGTTGTCCCAGGGGTATGGGCGGGTAGTCCTGGTGCTCAGGAGGGCGACGCGGACCCCCTCTTCCTCTACTGCGATATGGCGGGTTTTGGACAACACACATTTTTAACCGGTTGGGCGGGCTTTTTCTCTGTTTCCTCCTGGATCATTTCCCAAACTCTAGAGGAGGAAGAAACCACGCTTTCAAGGGTGCATGTCTTCCAGTCTAGGACCGCTGCCTGTAGCTTGGTTCGTACAACAGGCAAAAGTCCTTGAACAAACAAAGTTACTAGGACTTCTTGGGTTCCTGGCTCCTCCGGATTCATTCCTGAATGGAGGAGGAAAGCTGCCAGCAACCAAGCTGAATAGTCAGCACGGTGTTCGTCTTTCTTTAGGGTAGTGTTAGAAACTTTAGACCAATTCAGACTTACTGGGGCCATCAGGGGGATGACTTCCAACAACCGTTGAAGATAACGGTTGATGCGATCCCGCTGAGGCTGGGTTAAATGGGGGGGTTGTTACGTGGCCATCCGTCGGCATGATCATTCTCTCGAGTTTTAGCAAGAAGGGCCGCTTTTTGTTCCCTAGTTAGAACGCCATCTAAAAGCATTTCTACATCGCCGCATGTCGGGCAGAAAACATCTATAACTTGCTGCATTTTAATTTGGAATCCCGTGGGGTCTTCTTTTAATTTAGGAAAGGTATTAGACCAGTTCATTATATCAGCTGGGGTCCAGGGGACATGGACTGTAATTACTTCTTCTCCCTGGACCGAGGGTGGGAAGTCTCAAAGTGGAGCTTCTAAAATCACCCCCTCAGATCTGGGGGATTCAGCTTTTATCACTGAGCGCAGGACCATTCGTGAGCTTACAGAGGGAGAGGTCGGGCGCAGGGGAGCGTAATTATAAGTTGAGACATAATCTCGGGTTTTCTCATCCTCAATTCGGACAGGAGAGGGTCTTGGGGCTTGACTTTGGGACAGGGGTTGAAGTGACGGGGATGGGGAGAAGGGATTGTTGTGGTGATAAGGGGGAGGCCGTTCAAGCAGCGGGTCCTGTGAGGGATCCGCTGCTGGAAGGACAGGGTATATAGACTGGACAGGCGGTGCCATACAAGGGGCAGCTCCGTTAGGAGGCTCCCTTGGCAGGCAAAATCTCTTTTGGACACTTGGCCGATTTGCCTCATCATCCCAGAGAAACCAAACGTCCATCTGTTTTGGGTGATTCACCTCTAAATTCTGTCTCAAGTGAGTCAGCACTGGGATACAAAAAGAGCCAGTCAAGGGAAACTGCAGCTCTGGTTGATCCCGAGTGTAAAAATTCCATTTCTCAACCCATTTTACAGCAGATTTTCCATACTGGTGAGTCATATAGGCCCTTGGGTTGTCACCCGGGGAGGCCTTAGATTCAGCCGCTCCCATCTCTGATCTCCGGGGTAGCCAGAAGGACAGAGTCCTAATACCTACACACCCGGAGCCCTGGGGCGTCCCCCTGGGATTTTTATACAAAAGCAGCACTTACCGCAGGATCTCCAAGGGACTCCTGTGTTCCTCGAATCCCACTTCTGACACCAGAAATGTCGTGGATTTTTGTGGGTAAAATAGTAAGACGAGGAGGCTGCCAGCAGATTCAACAGCAGAGTTCTTTATTCAGTAGAGGCACAGCACTGTGGGTCTCCAGGATCCTCAGATCCCAAGCACCCACCAGAAAGGGAAGTACATAATTTATACAGAAATCCTTGGGCAGGAAGCCCTTACATGGCTTGTCGCTTCTGCGCAGAGGAGCAAATTGCAACACAAACACACAGAGTGATTACATTGAGAAGAAACAGTTACTTTCTAAGACCAGGCTGGTACTGAAATAACAGTGGAATGTCTTAGTACAAAGAGAGCTTCCCAATCTAGGCTTGAGGCCAGATGCCTCTTGCACAATTTGGCTTACTTTTGAAATCATCCTACGTGCAGAGGAGTAATCTTAAGATAGTGGAGTCTATTTACGTAAGGCAAAGCAGAGCCTGTCTACGTGAGGCCAGGTATTTCCAAAGGGGTACAAGGTTACTACAGGTTAAGCAGAATTATAGGTTTTTCCTCCACAACCGTAGGCTGCTCGACCACCTCCGAGATGAGAATCCCAGCACCCTATTTGGATTTCCAAGATGTCTTTAGTAAGGAACGAGCTACCCAACTACCTCCCCACCGAGCATATGACTGCCCTATTGAGCTCATTCCAGGTAAGGAACCCCCTTTCGGGGGTATTTACGCCTTAGCAGGACCAGAGCTCCAGGCCCTTCACCAGTACTTGGATGAAAACCTACAAGGGTTTATTCAACACTCATGTTCCCCTGCCGGGGCCCCCATCAACTTTGTTGCTAAGAAGGATGGGGGGTTGAGACTCTGTGTGGACTATCGAGGGCTTAATAGTATTACTGTCAAGAACAGATACCCACTCCTGCTGATCCCCGAACTGCTTAACCGGCTCCAAGGAGCTCGGATTTTTACGAAACTTGATTTTCGGGGAGCCTACAACTTGTTACGTATCTGGCAATAGGGCTGATGCGGCAGCAGCTGTTACC
>QEPC01011448.1:456051-486010 GCA_003113815.1 Sphenodon punctatus
TTCTGCTGCTGGAGACCATGGCTGGATGCTGCTCTTCCCCAGGGCTCGCGGGCATATTAGCAACCCATAGCTGGAGCTTCCGTGAGACAATGACCCTGTGTGATCTTTGGCATTCCCCGGCCGTGCAATTGCTTGCCAACTGCAGGTGCCTATGCGAGTCTCAGTTCTGGGCTCCGTACTTTGGTTCTGAGTTGAGAGCACTCGACTGCCAGCTGCATGCGGAGACACTGGGCCTCCGTCCCTTTCCCGATGGTCGCATCCCGGAGATGATGTGCTCGCATGTGGTGTGGTCCATGGCAGAGACCGTGTCCACTCTGTATGTGTGCACCATGTGCTCCTTCACAGCCTGTCTGGTGGAGGGGGGCCCTTCCCTGGACGTGTCCTTCTTTGGCTCTGTCCATGGGGCCTGTGGGTACCGGCGGTCACGTGGTGCTGCCTATTACTGCCTGTTGGAACTGGGTCACCTTCCGTGGCCCCAAGCTAACGACTATGTCTTGCCGGAGCCCACCGTGGTGGAGCTGACGGCGCTGGCTGGTGTGTGCTCTCGATCCGATGTGCAGGTGGGTCTTGCAATGCCAGATCCCTTCGAGGCTTACTACCTGGTCGCACACTACATGTCTGAACTGGGATACCCTCGGGGCATGCTGCAGTGGCCCCACTACATGCACCTGGCTGGCCACCCGGCCCCTGGCCCCTTCTTGGCCCCCTGCAGCTGACTGTGCCTGTGAGGCCCCCTGTGCCTTCCATGCCCTCAGTGTGCTCCCATGGCCCACCTCCACCCTGTCACCGTGGGTCACTGCCCAGCCCGCCTCCTCCATGATGTCCACTCCATTGCTTCCTCCAGTGCTTCCCTATCCTAGATTCCCTACTACAGCTGTGATTCCTCCTGCACCCATTCAGAGTTGTGCCGGGTGCCCCACCAACCACCTGTGGGTGACTCTGTGACCGTGGGTCCTTATCATGTTCCTCCCCGCACCCGGACAAGACTGACAGTTGTTTGATTTCAAACTTAATTTATTACTGCACTGCACTATAGTGCATTCTGCAGTAGGTTGGTTGAACTTGGGAGGTTGTTTTTTTTTATTCAATAAAAAATAATTTCTTTTTAGTTGTTTCAGTCTGTTTTCAAACTTTCCAGACAACCATCCCCTCCCACCCACCCAAGACAGAGTGTTTTACAAACAACTTGAATTTGAACTTGCCACTCAAGTTAACTGGCTGGCTGGCTGGCTAATAACTGTGGCCAGTGCCAGGCAGCCAGTTATTAGGAGGGAGGGGAGTTGAGTGGACTGAAGTAGTACCCCACCCCCACCTCAAAAAGTTGGAGGAAGGAAACTGTTTGATTCACTATAGTCACTGGCTATCTACTGCTAGCCAAACGTCCCCTCCCCCACCTTCGGGGCACACAGCCTAAAAAGGCTGGCCCAGGCAGGGAGGGACTGGGAGTAGCCCAGCTGCATTGTATGTTATCTTAACAACACATCTCTGACTTTGAGAGAGCATATCCGGCTACCCCTAGTTTAGCTGGAATCCAAAGACCAGTCCTCTCTCAGCCCCCCAAAGGGAGTAAGGATTGAGAACTGCTACTGCTCTTCTAAGATGATCTAATGTGTCAGTAAAAGCATCTTAATAAACGCTTTTAACGGGGGGGGGGGAGAGTAGCCCAGCTGCAGAAGCCATGCCCTGCCTGTAGCAGCAGTCACCAGTCCTGGCCAATGGGTTAATGGTTAAGTCTCCCTCCCTTGGCAATTGTGGCCTGTATGTAATTGCATTCAAATTCTGTTGTTGCATTTTTTTGTTTTTTTTGTTTTTTGAACTCTAAAAGCAGTGTACAGTCACAAGATGTCTTTCTATGGCTATTAGACAATTACAGTCGCCAAGTTAAGGTGTTTCATTGCACAAAATACTGATAATAATCATGCTTTAGCTGACGTGTGTGGGTGCGCACACGACTCTGCCCGAGATTTGCCATGCCATTGCTCATAGTCCCAGCAGAGAGTCTACTCTATGCAGCTTGTGAAGTGAACTCTCTCCCTGCCGCCAGCCAACTAACCAACCCACCTGGTACTTAGCTAGCCACTGTAGCCAGCCAACCTTCCCCTCCCCGCCCCTTCTCCTGCCAAGCCTGTTTTACAACTTGCCATGCCATTGCTCTGGCAATATAAGCACATGAAGCCCAGTTGGTTGGTTTTGATTGGACTCAGTGAACTGCTGAGACTCCAAATAAACTAATAAATTAAAATTAATTTGCATCTAATAAATTAACCAAAAAAAATCATTATTTTAAAAGTGTTTTCCAGTCCACTTCAATAAAGGGAAGGAGTGTAAGCAGTCACATGAAGTCCAGTAGGACTCAGGGGACTGTGCTGTACTGTGACTCCAAACGTCTGATGAGCTAACTGCATTAACTCGCTTTTGGTTTGGGACAGAGCTTCTGTAGCATAGCTTAGAAGCATATCCCCTGTAGCATAGCCCCACCACACCAGCTTTCTGTTGCATAGGTTTGTGTACATAACATTCTGTAGCTATATTTTGTAGCATATCTCCTGTAGCATAGCAGTTAACATTCCTTGCTGCACTCCTGAGTCTTTGGTTTTGGCAGTTCTAATCTGCAGTGGCTTGTCTTACTTTTATAAACAAATGTTTTATATTGCACGGTAAGATAAAATGATGTTACTGCGTCCTATCCTAGTTCAATTTCTATTTTACTTTATCAGACCTCTGTGCAGCAGCTAACTGTCACAATACCTAGGTGTGTGCTTACTCTGTCTCGCGCCTCTGTTGGATTGCTAGCAAACGCGCTGGTGGCTGGCAACCGGCAACAGACAGGGAGTGGGGGGGCACCCCCTGAGGCTTTACGTTGTTAACTTTGGAACTTAAACAGAAATTGTCAAACTTCAAACTTTAAATTCTCCTTCCCCTCCCCCTTTCCACACACAACTCCAAAAGTTGTTACGTTAACTTTAAACAAGAATGAAAACTATTGGAGTCTAATGATTGTAGTGATGTGTCCTACTCCGGACCGGCGCTGCCTGTGCGTGCCCCGAGAGCGACCGTGATCCACCTCCCTGTTGAATCTCTCTCTAGTCTCTACCTGGACGGACGAACCCACCCCACCTCAACTGCACACGGATCATTTACTTAGCAACTGATGCACACCAATAAGAACAGTCCTTCCCTGTGACTGACAGCTGTGACTGACATTTAACACAGGGAGGTGGGCTTTATTTCACGTTGCCCATGTGCTGCTTGTTTACATGTCAAATCGATCTCAATTCAAATCTTCCAAAAATGGCTTTCCAGGGGTTTGCTGCACTGCTGGATGGGCTGCTGAGAATTGGTACGTAAAATTTTATTGTTTTTTAATGGGAACACTCACTCTATTCTTGACATTAGTGGGGCTACATTGACATTAGTGGTGCTACTGTCGTTAATAGTGCATTGATATGTTTTATTTTACAATCACATTACAGGTGAAATCATAGTTGACATTGCCTCAGCAATATGGCAACAGTTTGGAATACCGCAGATGCGGTAGAGAACCTGGTGGCACACCAGGAGAAACTTGGTATTTCTCAAAGCTCCATTGTTAGTTACTATTACACTGGGAGTATTGATCACATAAAATGAATACCTTTGCTGCTGTTTAAGAATGCATACACTAACTGAAATCAATTTTTACAGAAGAACAGCTGAGTGCCTTGAGGGAGGGCACCGCAGCAGTAAAAAATATGCTGTCCGAACTCTTGGAAGAGGTGCGGAGCCAGCACTGAGCTGCAAAATGTAAATAGTGAAAAATTCCTATAAATGTAAATAATGTAAATAATGTATATATTTTAAAATGTTTTAAAATATTTTTATATTAAAAATGTTGTTTGTTCCTTTTTTCCCTTTGCCCTCATTATTTTTGCGCCTGTCCTGTTGCTGAAAGCACACACCACACACCAGTGAAGTTCAAGTTCATTGTTTTTACTCATTTTTGTGTTAGCTTTCCACTGAGAATTTGCAACACCCACAACTGCTGGGGATACACAATGGTAGTGTAGCAGAGACATTTGCAATGTTGTTAAGGAGAGGAGATATTAAAAAGTGACGTGGAGAAAGAATTGAGTTGTATCATGTTTCCATGAAGGTTTGGACCTATGATTCCCACTGATCCCATCAAGCAGCTATGTGTCCNTAATAATCGTGCTTTAGCTGACGTGTGTGGGTGCGCACACGACTCTGCCCGAGATTTGCCATGCCATTGCTCATAGTCCCAGCAGAGAGTCTACTCTATGCAGCTTGTGAAGTGAACTCTCTCCCTGCCGCCAGCCAACTAACCAACCCACCTGGTACTTAGCTAGCCACTGTAGCCAGCCAACCTTCCCCTCCCCGCCCCTTCTCCTGCCAAGCCTGTTTTACAACTTGCCATGCCATTGCTCTGGCAATATAAGCACATGAAGCCCAGTTGGTTGGTTTTGATTGGACTCAGTGAACTGCTGAGACTCCAAATAAACTAATAAATTAAAATTAATTTGCATCTAATAAATTAACCAAAAAAAATCATTATTTTAAAAGTGTTTTCCAGTCCACTTCAATAAAGGGAAGGAGTGTAAGCAGTCACATGAAGTCCAGTAGGACTCAGGGGACTGTGCTGTACTGTGACTCCAAACGTCTGATGAGCTAACTGCATTAACTCGCTTTTGGTTTGGGACAGAGCTTCTGTAGCATAGCTTAGAAGCATATCCCCTGTAGCATAGCCCCACCACACCAGCTTTCTGTTGCATAGGTTTGTGTACATAACATTCTGTAGCTATATTTTGTAGCATATCTCCTGTAGCATAGCAGTTAACATTCCTTGCTGCACTCCTGAGTCTTTGGTTTTGGCAGTTCTAATCTGCAGTGGCCTGTCTTACTTTTATAAACAAATGTTTTATATTGCACGGTAAGATAAAATGATGTTACTGCGTCCTATCCTAGTTCAATTTCTATTTTACTTTATCAGACCTCTGTGCAGCAGCTAACTGTCACAATACCTAGGTGTGTGCTTACTCTGTCTCGCGCCTCTGTTGGATTGCTAGCAAACGCGCTGGTGGCTGGCAACCGGCAACAGACAGGGAGTGGGGGGGCACCCCCTGAGGCTTTACGTTGTTAACTTTGGAACTTAAACAGAAATTGTCAAACTTCAAACTTTAAATTCTCCTTCCCCTCCCCCTTTCCACACACAACTCCAAAAGTTGTTACGTTAACTTTAAACAAGAATGAAAACTATTGGAGTCTAATGATTGTAGTGATGTGTCCTACTCCGGACCGGCGCTGCCTGTGCGTGCCCCGAGAGCGACCGTGATCCACCTCCCTGTTGAATCTCTCTCTAGTCTCTACCTGGACGGACGAACCCACCCCACCTCAACTGCACACGGATCATTTACTTAGCAACTGATGCACACCAATAAGAACAGTCCTTCCCTGTGACTGACAGCTGTGACTGACATTTAACACAGGGAGGTGGGCTTTATTTCACGTTGCCCATGTGCTGCATGTTTACATGTCAAATCGATCTCAATTCAAATCTTCCAAAAATGGCTTTCCAGGGGTTTGCTGCACTGCTGGATGGGCTGCTGAGAATTGGTACGTAAAATTTTATTGTTTTTTAATGGGAACACTCACTCTATTCTTGACATTAGTGGGGCTACATTGACATTAGTGGTGCTACTGTCGTTAATAGTGCATTGATATGTTTTATTTTACAATCACATTACAGGTGAAATCATAGTTGACATTGCCTCAGCAATATGGCAACAGTTTGGAATACCGCAGATGCGGTAGAGAACCTGGTGGCACACCAGGAGAAACTTGGTATTTCTCAAAGCTCCATTGTTAGTTACTATTACACTGGGAGTATTGATCACATAAAATGAATACCTTTGCTGCTGTTTAAGAATGCATACACTAACTGAAATCAATTTTTACAGAAGAACAGCTGAGTGCCTTGAGGGAGGGCACCGCAGCAGTAAAAAATATGCTGTCCGAACTCTTGGAAGAGGTGCGGAGCCAGCACTGAGCTGCAAAATGTAAATAGTGAAAAATTCCTATAAATGTAAATAATGTAAATAATGTATATATTTTAAAATGTTTTAAAATATTTTTATATTAAAAATGTTGTTTGTTCCTTTTTTCCCTTTGCCCTCATTATTTTTGCGCCTGTCCTGTTGCTGAAAGCACACACCACACACCAGTGAAGTTCAAGTTCATTGTTTTTACTCATTTTTGTGTTAGCTTTCCACTGAGAATTTGCAACACCCACAACTGCTGGGGATACACAATGGTAGTGTAGCAGAGACATTTGCAATGTTGTTAAGGAGAGGAGATATTAAAAAGTGACGTGGAGAAAGAATTGAGTTGTATCATGTTTCCATGAAGGTTTGGACCTATGATTCCCACTGATCCCATCAAGCAGCTATGTGTCCATGTCTCCATTCCCTTTCCACCTAGCTATCATTATCTATTACTGAGATGCAGATATCATGAACTCTTGATTAATTTTGAATTTCTCATACCTTCCCACCTGTTTTTCTAGAGAGAGAGAGATTGAGCTCTTCCTTATAAAAACAACCACAAATATAAAGTCCTTATAAAGAACAACCTTTGTTGTTCTTTATAAGGACTTTATAAAGAAGTCTTTATAAGAATAAAGACTTTGTTCTTATAAAGACCTTTGTGACCAAAGCTCACAAGTTATACAACCACCTAATTGTGCTATTTCACTTCACTTGTGAAAAATAAAAAAAGGTGGTTGGCCATGAAAATTAGTTGAGTTTAGTGTCACCTCCCGTACATGACCTTTTTCTGAGAGTAAATACCTGTTCCCTTTTTTTTCCCCCAGCAACACTCATGATTTTATAAACTTCTATCATATATTCTATCATTTTATTAACTTCCCTCCCCTCAGATGTGGGCCTCAATCTCTTCCCAAATGCAAGGAGTAAAAAAAAAAAAGATTTTTAATAGCAAACTATAGGCATGCCTACTTTTTTAAGTGTAGCAGTACAAGGTCCAGAATGCACTGTTATCACAGCTGCATTATGATAGTATTACCTTTGCCCTGTGCCTTTGCCAGTCCACCCACCCACCACAACCACACACCACAACCACACCCACCACCCACATCTGTGTTAAGATTTATTTTATTAATATATACCATGTGTCCAGTGTATGTTCAATGATTAAAAGATGATAAAGCAAATTTAGGAATGAAGGTCAAATTATTTTTATTCAATGTAGTAATTAATGTTATATAGGTTGGTAGCTGTAGCACCGGCAATCAATTTGTTTTGAAAGCCACTGTGTTATAGTCTCCAGATGAAGGCAAAACCCAGAAGGCACATCTTATAAAAAACCCACTACTGGATTGTGGGGGAAAAAATTGATTATGCTGGGAAAATTCTTTCATGACTCCATATGAAAATGGCAATCGGATCGGTACTTGATCCCAGAAGAATACTGTCAGTGGCTACAAATCGACTGTCTAGGTGTTTCGTGTTCATTTCATTAATTTATCCATGTTCCTGAAAAACAGCCTTTAAAAAAGCACAATTATTAGTCACATAGTATAAATGTATGGTAGTTGTATGTGTACAATTTGTATAGTCCAAAAAGACTGCACAAATCACTAAGACAATGCATTTCTGTGCTATGTATGCACATTCCCCCTCCCCTTGAGTCCAAGTCCAGTTTGCCTATGTGTCATTCCGTTGAGGCCATGACCGCACAGCATGCAAACCGCACAGCCTCCAAGTATAGGTCCACGTATGGAAAGGAATCAAGAGGGACCAGGCACACCTACAGACAAAGGGTCATGTCATGACAGGTTTTAAAGCTAAGTGCAGGAACAGTCCTACATAGACGATAGTGACTCATTTCTGCACAAGTGTGAAAGCCTAGAGCCTGAGTGCTTGAATAGGGCTGGCTGAACTTGGGCATGGTCAGTCCATCTTGAGAAGTAAAAGGAGGTTGGGAGCTCAGTTACAGAGGGAGAGAGAAGAATAATGGCAGTGGCAACAAATCAACTGGCTAGCTGTTTTGTGTTCCCGTCATGAATGTATCCATGTTCCTGAAAAACAACATTTTAAAAAACACAATTATTAGTCACTCTTATTGTTGGTCAGTATGCATTTTTGATTTTTAATCTGGAATTTGCAGTAACACTGTCTATAAGGATCATGATGTGCTGCTGCACTCCACAGTTACATTAGATATGTATCCCTGTTTTAAAAACAAAAACCATACTCACCCTAAAGTTTGGTTTCTTCACTTCTCTTCACTTCTTATCTTGTGGTCACGTAGGTAGTAGTACCTTCAATTCCCATACCAAAGCATATGACTAATGTTCACTGCCGGATTTACACCATGTGTTCCCTTATGCCAATTTGCATATGAGTCATTCCGTGGAGGCCATGACTGCACAGATTGCATGCCTTGGGAACCAACAAACAGAAACGGAAACAGGAACAAGGAAAAAGAGGCAAAACCTAGCAGGAGTGTAAAAAACAATATTTATTGTATAACACAGTCTGCATTGCTATTTCAAAATGGCCTGCACCACATTATGTGTACACATACATTCCTATGCTATGTATGCACATGCCTCCCCCTTGAGTCCAAGTGCAGTTTGCCTATGGGTCATTCCGTTGAGACCACGACCGCACAGCATGCAAACTTTTGGAATCATTGCTGGTTGTGCTGCTATCCCGAGAAATAGATCCATGTTGCACACTCCTGCAATCCATTCACGCACATGACCCCACCCCCACCCCAAGTGCAGTAAGACAAATAACTAAGCCAATGCATTCCTATGCTATGTATGCACATGCCCCCCCCCTTTGAGTCCAAGTCCAGTTTGCCTATGGGTCATTCCGTTGAGGCCATGACCGCACAGCATGCAAACCGCACAGAATTGCTGGGTGTGCTGCAGTAAGACAATGCAGTAAGACAATGCAGACAAATGCTGTATGGCTGGCAATCCATTCACACGCCTCCTGCTAAGCGTGTGAGAGAAACTCCAGAAGACTGCACAAATCACAAAGACAATGCATTCCTATACTATGTATGCACATGCCCCTCCCCATGCAGTTCCACCAGCCGAGAGGGACCAGGCACACCTACAGAGTGAAGGGCCATGTCATGACAGGTTTTAAAGCAAAGAGCAGGAACAGTCCTACATAGAGGATAGTGACTCATTTCTGCACAAGTGTGAAAGCCTAGATCCTGAAGGCCTGAGTAGGGATGGCTGTACTTGCGCATATTCAGGCCATCTTGAGAAGTAAAAGGAGGTTGGGAGCTCAGTTAGAGAGGGATAGAGGAGAGGCAGGAGCCAGTGAGGTCTTTGCCCTGTACCTGGCTACAGAAGGGTCATTCCGTGATTCTTGTGAGTCATTCCGTGGAGGCCATGACTGCACAACATCCTTGAGGCCATGCAGTGCTTTTGCAGAATATCCTGTGCACTGCACCACGCCATACTACTCCAAATTCCAATTTGCTTGTGAGTCATTCCATGGAGGCCATGACTGCTCAAATCATAACACCAAAAGAGTTACTGCATTAGTGCTCTTGTATTCCTTCAGAAATTTCGTCTCCTTCATCATAACCTTTTCTCTGTCGATTGATTGCCTCTCTGGTGCACTTCATTATATCCTCATCTGTTGTTGCTCCAATTAAATCCTTTGTAATCTTGGGAAGGAATTCCCTGTTCATTTTTATTAATGCTAGGCGCTCCAGATTGAGACTGCTAAGACTAGTTCTTTTATTTCCCCAAATTGCGCCCGCACAGCTAAATAAACGTTCAGAGGGGGCACTGCTTGGAGGACAGACAAGGAGTGTTATTGCCAAATTGTATAGTGCTGGCCAAGTGCCACTTTTGTCAGCCCAATAAATAAGTGGATAACTATTCATGCCATCCACAGGGGCAGATGACACGTACTGGTCGTACATGTATTTGGCTGCAGATAATGAGTTTGGACGGTGCACCTTATCAACTCTTCTTTTACTTTTATTTTGATTTGGTACCATGAGTCCATACTTCTGAAAAGTTGCCCAGACAGAAGATGCGTCATGCTGTACGGTGTGATCTTCTGAACTACTATCTGTGTCGTTCTCCTGTGCATCGTCATCACTGTCTTCGCAAACCCCTTCAATCTTGTGCATGGCAATGTCATGGCATGCAGCTGCAGCGGCTTCTTCACCACCCAAGACCTTCAGAACGTTCTTGAAACGTGGGTTCAGAGCAGTCGCCATATTGTACAACGCCTCTCCACCAATCTTCCGAAACTGGGTGCTGTTGACGATCATATGCTGTAAGGAAATTCCCAGGCTTTCAGCCCTCTGTCCGTCATCCTGTAGTGCTAGAGAGTTGGTGATGTACTCTTCGACTTGTGTCCTCAATAATACGAGCGAGGCCAAGCTCTGGCATCGGCCCTGCTCACGAACTCGCGATCAAGGTGGCCTTCGAAATATGGCAGCATTATTTGGAGGGGGCTCAGCATTACTGACCATAAGAACTTGACCTTCTTGCAAACTGCTCATATTGCTAATGCACAACATGCTCAATGGGCCTCGTTTTTCGCTCGCTTCAATTTTCAGATCCAATATCATCCCGGAAAACTAAATGTGCTATCGGATGCCCTCTCTCGCTATCAAGAAGGATGTCTACCACCAATTGGAGCTAATAGCCCTATATTACAGGGAAAAAACTTTGTTGCTACCTGTGTATCATTTAATGATATCCAAAGGACTACAACTGTAGAACTCTCCCCAACCTCTGACCCAAACGGGCAACTAATAAATGGGATGCAAGTGAAACAGGGACAAGTGGTGGTGCCTCCATCGTGTCAATCGCAGATCTTGTGGGCCCATCAAGACGCCCCTACCGCAGGACACCCTGGGGTAGAGCATACACGACAACTGATACAACGCTCCTTTTGGTGGCCCACCATATACCAAGATGTGCAGAGATATGTTGCAAGCTGCACTACGTGTACATGCACCAAGGTTCCCCGCCAGCTTCCCGCCAAATTATTACAGCAGTAAGTAAGTAAGTAAAATTTTTATTTGTTTGGCCATAGGCCGTAACAAAATTCAACACAGTATTAGACAAAATAAAACTAACTTAAGGTTACAGCATATCCAAGTTTATAGAAGGGTAACAAAATAAAATCTCCCCATAAATCGTTCCCAAAATATCACCCCACCCTTCTGATGGTTATAGTGCTCACATATAACCCCTGCTATGGTTCCCCCATTTCATTGCCTAACCCTCCTCGGGGTTTATAGCAGCAATACTTAGCCCCTATGTTTACGAAACATTCCCCACGACAATGTTTGTTGTTATACAGATGCTAATTACCGCTGATTAGATTATTATCCATTGTATAATTAATAGACTTTAGCTGGTCTGTACAAATAACTAAACAGACCAGAGTAGGGTTAAGGTAAAGGACTATCAAGAGGAACCTTGAAGTCCATAAAATTTTGTCTTAGTTGTATTACCTGCCCTAAGTAAGATACCATATTCCTAATTGTCTGGGGGGAATTACTGGATAATAACAATGTTAAGAGATGATCCTCTGATGCGTTCAGATTTTCTCGCATAAATTCTCCAAGATATTTCTCCCTTATTCTATCATACTAATGACAAGAGAAGAAGGAGTGGGCTACTGTTTCCACTGACAAGTCATCAAATGGACATAGCCTGTCTAAGAATGGGACTCCCTGGATTCTACCTTCCAAGACTTTTGTGGAGAGAACGTTCACCCTGGCTCTAAAGATAAGCCTTTTGGCCCTAATATCTATTGGAGAGCCCAGATAATCCGGGATCTGCCCTTGCTTGGGCAACCACCGCCGATAGGAGCTCGCGTGCTGACAACCATTAATCGCACCTATCTCCAATTGCCTATCTATATCAGCTACCCGAGAGTTGATTTCAGTATATATGGACCCAACAGATTTGTGTTCCAAGTACTCCAGAGACAACCCTATGGAGCTTAGATATGATTGAATTTCCTGCATCCAAGGGTCTGCCCAAGAATTCTTGATCATTTCTCTAATCAGCTCCAGAGAACAGCCATAACGAGATTTCCACCAAAACCTGAAGGCAGCCTCTGAAGCGTTACAAGACCATCTGGTCTGCCCCAATTCCAATCTGATAATGGCATGAGGTGTACTTGGTGGATTGCCGAGTAGTGCAAATAAAAACTTGGCCTGCACTTTATCCAACCTATGTCCTTCCGAGAAAGCCCATAATTCTGCCCCATACAGCAGTTTCCCCCCTATCTTACTGTTAAACGCCTGGATGGCAGAGACATACGAATCTCTGCCTTGCGCATAAAGAAGGAGATTAGTGCATTCAATGGCCCTCTGACTGCCTGGATAGCCCCTGTTATATGCTCCTTCCATCTACCTGATTTGTGGAATAGTAATCCCAGGTAGCGGTAGGAGGACACTTGCTGAATAGGGTGCCCTCCAATTCTCCAGCTGTATATTTTCTTCCTGTTTGTAAAAACCAGTATTTTAGATTTGGAGCAGTTTATCGACAATCTATTGGATTTGCAAAAATCTGAAAAGGCTACCATCTGCCTTTGCAGGCCTACTCTGGTCTGTGACATTAACACCACGTCGTCGGCGTACAAGAGACATCCAATCGGTCTCTCTGCAATCTTCGGGGGGAAATATTTTGTACTAGACATTTCCAGGATTACGTCATTTATGAAATAGTTAAAAAGTGCTGGAGCCAAGGCACAGCCCTGTTTAACACCCCTCCGTATGTCCACTGATTCCGTGGTATGTCCCTGAGGATCAACTCTTATCACCAGAGAGGGATCACTATAGAGAGCCTGAATTAGATAAAGCAGCCTTTTTTCCAGCGTAGATCCCTTCAACTTATCCCACAGAATAGTCCTATCAACTGCGTCAAAAGCGGCTTGCAGATCTAAGAAAGCCGTGAAGAAAGAGTGATTTGTTGCCCAGTACTTACTAACCATATGGCATAGTAACCTACATTGTTCTATGGTAGACCTGCCCACCTGAAAACTTGCTTGCTCAGGGTAAATGATGTTCTCCTGACTGGTCCAATGCACAAATTTGCCCAACAGTATCTTTCCATAAATCTTCCCCACTAAGCAGAGAAGACTAATTGGTCTGTAATTGACCGGGTCTGTTCGGCACCCTTTTTTATAAATAGGAATGACCAGTATTTTAGATTTGGAGCAGTTTATCGACAATCTATTGGATTTGCAAAAATCTGAAAAGGCTACCATCTGCCTTTGCAGTTTGGGTATTTTCCCTGAATTGTTAATTGCTCTGAACAGGTGGGCCAGAAGTGGAAACCACCATGCCTTATTTGACTTTATAAATTCAACGTGGATATAGTCTAATCTGGGTGCTCTATGACTGCGAAACGTATTCAGCACTGATTCTATTTCCGACTCTTGGACGGGAGGCCATGGGTGAAGCTCTACCAAGTCACTGTTGC
The DNA here is from genome assembly GCA_003113815.1 of Sphenodon punctatus. Lineage (NCBI taxonomy): Eukaryota > Metazoa > Chordata > Lepidosauria > Sphenodontia > Sphenodontidae > Sphenodon > Sphenodon punctatus. The sequence goes on from QEPC01011448.1 coordinate 469,556, forward strand.
CTATAGTGCATGTACTTTCAGGCTGCCCTGCAAATAAAGCCCGGAAGTACTCCATCCAAGTGGAGGCTGGTATGGCACTTCCGACCAAGTTTTCCACCTTAGGTGTGGCAGCGTTAACTATGCTCCAGAATAACCTGGGGTTTTTCCTATCCACTGCCTGAATTAAGGCTGCCCATTGTTGATCTCTGAACTGCCTCTTCTTCTCCTTCAGAAGTATTTTATATGCGCTCCTTGCTGCGAGATACTGTCTAGGGGGGCCTTGAGTCTGAGCCTTCCTGTATTGCCAATAGCACAAATTCATTTTGGCCTGAGCTTGTTGGCAGTCTTTATCAAACCCATCTTACCCCCTTTTTTGAATGTGATGTCTGAGGAATTCCTGTACGGCATTGAATGGTTTGAATCATGTCCTTGCTGAGCTGATTGTAATGTTTCAGTATCTCTCCCAGGTCAGCTGCTAAGAGCAAATTATTCCTCTGCTGCTGCTTTCTAGGTTGAGTGATATAGTCAGCTAAAAAAATTTCCAGAGAGAGATTCCACCAAGGGGGTTTCAGAATATCCAACTGATTCTGATTCTCCCCTGTGATGTTGGATGGAGCTTGGTTAATCACCACTTGGTTGGGTGGTGGATTGCTAGTACAATCTGTAAAGGTAAATGGTCACTAGCTAGCCCATACCCAACCCTAAAATCTATCACAAATGGGATTATGGCTGAGGTGACAATTACATAGTCCACAACGCTGGATCCCCTAGGTCCGAGGTATGTATATTCCCCCCTCAGGTCTCCGTAGCCCGACCCATTCAATACATATAAATTGTGCATAACAAGTAAACTGGCCAGTCTTAAACCAGAAGAATTGATCTGGGTATCTTTAGATCTCCTTGGGTCGAGTATGCCGGATGGATCCTCTGGAATTAAATTCGCCAATGGACCAGTGGTAAGGTCACCTGCACCCAACCTTGCGTTCAAGTCGCCTTTTAATATCAAATGGGCCTGAGGATATTTATTTCTAAGCTGAGAGAGTAAAGTATCTAAATTGTCCCAATGGGCTTTCTGAAAGTCCCTGCATTGCTGGGTGGGATGTAGACCGTCAAAAAGATAATGTTCATCTTAAGGGAACTTATCCTGAGGCTAAATCCCAGGGCCAGCTGGGAGTCAATGGGCAAAATTTCTGATGGAAGCAACTCCTGGGAGATCACACATCCCAACCCACCAGAAGCTCTACCTTTTGTGTGCTGTTTGACTGCTGGTGAAAAATAGGCTCTAAAGCCTTCAAGATGTAAAGGGTCAGTGTACCACGTTTCCTGCATTAGGATAATGTTGTGTCCTTTTATAAAGGCCATAAAATCTGGGTCATGTTGGTGCCTTTCCCAGCCCGCTATGTTCTACGAACATATGCGGAGCCCATCCCCATGCTCAGATGCCAGATGTCATGATGAGGGAAGGTGATTAGTAGCTAAATCATTACCCGCCAGCTCTCGACCCGGGGGCTGAACCGCTGATGAACCTTTATCATGGAAAATGTGTCCCTCTTCCCCACTTGGCTTCCCTATCTGGTTAAGGGTGGGAGGGGTCTGTTCTGTCTGCTGCCCCTCAAGCCCAGCCCTCCATATTGAATCCGATGACCCAGGTCCCAGGGCCCTCTGCACACACGGGGCCTCACTGTTGGAATGTCCTGATACCCTACCTGGGACCACATGGAACTGAAGGGGAGACGCTTGTTTAGTTATCTCCGCTACCTGGGAAACTAGCCCACCAGAAAGAGCTTGTCGTGGTCTCTGACTGTCTGTCAGCATTGGCTCCGGTTCTGCAGTGGCTTGCCCAGCAAATTTGTCATGGCTCTCTTCCTGGGTAGAGGAATTACAGTGCTTTAGCGGCAGAGGGTTAGTATCTATATGCCTCATCATTTTCCCCTGGTAAATCCCCCACGCCTCAAATAATCTGCTGCAAGCAGTCAGATCAGTCACAAGATCCAAGGATCTAAAGTAAACCACTACCCGTTGCAGAAAGGGCTTAGGTGGTAAGTACTGAACCTTTTCAATGTACCCAGGAGAGACCGAAAAGCCAGAGATTTGCGATATGAACAGACTGATTTTATTAGTGACCGAGGGACCCAATTTACCTCACGTTTTTGGAAAGCCTTGTTCCACGCTCTTCATGTAACACTGAAGCCTACCACAGCTTACCACCCTCAGGCTAATGGGCAAGTTGAGAGGGTGAACCAGAATCTGGAGCAATATTTGCACTGCTAGATCAACTACTTGCAGGATGACTGGTACGCCTGGCTCCCCTTAGCCGAGTTCACGTACAATAACGCCCCAAATGCCTCCCTTGGCACGTCCCCCTTTTTTGTCTCGTGTGGGTTTCATCCAAATCCAGAAACAGTAGAAACCTTCCCCACGATGGTCCCTGCCACAGGAGCCCTAGCCCATCAAATTCATGAAGCTCAAGCAATTGCACGACGTGTGCTCCTACAGGCAAGACAATGGTACAAGATACAAGCCGACAAAAATCAATGGGAGGGTCCTGTCTTTAAGCCCGGTGACTTAGTATGGGTATGCCGTCAGCATTACCCCTCGGCGCACCCCCTCTCCCAAGCTTGACGATAAATACATAGGTCCTTACCCTATCCTTCAGCAAGTCAATGATGTAGCTTATACAGTGAGCTGCCCCCACACATGCGGATCCACCCTACATTTCATGTGTCCCTCCTCAAAAAGGTCGAGGCTGACCACCCCCCCTCAACCCGCCTCGGAACCTGACCCCCTGGGTAATGCGGCTGCCGGACCCGACTTTGAGGTCCGCGCTATCCTAGATTCCCGTATTCTTCGAGGGTGCCTGCACTATCTTGTGGATTGGAAGGGCTATGGCCCGGCAGATCGCTCCTGGGAGCCTGCATCACATGTCTCAGCCCCCCGACTGGTGCGCATGTTCCACCTCCACCACCCTTCCCACCCGGGACCCCATTTCTGGGGTGTCCATCGGCCTTGAGGGGGTGGTGGTGTTAGCCACAGGGGCCCGCGGCGACGCCGCCCTCACCTGCCAACACAGCTGGTGCAATCCTCAGGCTGACGGGTCCCGGTGGGGTGGGCCTTGCCGACGCGGCCAGAGGCTCTGCCCCTGGCAACAACATCAGACCAGGGGCTGGGATTCCAGGGCCCGGCCACACACCCTGCTCAGACGCAACACGCGGGGAATCCTCCGCCCCTGCTGCGTCGCTCTGAGCACCTGCGGGCATGCACGGGGGCGGGGCCTGGGGCATAAAGTGAGGGCGGGGCCTGGTGATTCAGAGACTGGCCCCCTTGCGAATTGAGCCCTTGTTGTTGAATGAAGAAGAGAACAAGAGTGCCCTTAACACATGTGTCTGGAACCCGTGGCCCTCTTCCCCAGAGTGACTGGTGAGTGAGCAAGAGCGTGCGTGTTGGAGGGTAGGAACCCTCTCCACCCCTTCCTTCCCTGGGGTCTTCTCCTCTGCATAAGTGTGCCTTTCCCCCATTTCCTTACTTGGAATCTCCTGCTGACCACTGCCGCACATCTCTACCCATTCCCCCTCACGCTCCCAAGTGAGTGTGTCATGTGGGTGCCCCTCGGGGCGGACCTTGGCGTTCCTGAGTCTCTGGTGCCCTATGATGATAGAGGCCCATTCTCTCCTCGAGAGGTAAGGCCATCACTCTATCCTGACGGACATTTGAAGTCTCCACCGAAACCCCCAAGACCAGGACACACCTCAGTAGTGAGTGCTTCCCCCTTCCCGGCGAGTGAGTGCTTCCCCCCTCCAGGTGACACTGGGAACCCTGTGACAGAGCAGCAATGTCCAGCTGTTGGTGAGTGACCCCCTCTCCGTGGATGATGGCTTCAATCTCCTGTCCCGTTACATGTGGCTGTTGGGCCACCCCTTTGGGAGTCTTGAGTGCCAGACGTGATCCAGGGAGCTTGGATTCATGCCCCTATGCCAACCCGCCCGTGGGCCCTCACCCTCTATTTTGCTGCCATAGGAACCCCGGGAGCTTGCTGCTGTTCTCCGGGTGACCAGTCATCAGGGGTTTGGTTTGACCCTCCAGGCTGGTGGTCCATATGTTGTGAACTGCTATGCATGTGTCCTCCTGTGTGCCCGTGGCTTCACATGCCCTCAATTGGATTGCCAGATCCACCTTGGGGAGCTGGGCTTGCTTCCGCCTAATGTCGGTGGCCCCTTCCTGACTGGAATGCCCACTGAGCTGGAGAGGACTGCCATGAGAGCTGTACCGAGCCATTCAGTTGTTGGAGCAGCTACTGCCACAGGACACCCCCTCCTGCCCTGCTTCATGGTGGATGGCCATATGTGTGGGCCTTATCCCTGGGAGGGCCTTGTCCAGGGGCCCATGTTCCCTGAGCACCCAGTGCCAGCACCATGATCCCACCATTGCTGCAACCTCCTTCCAGAATCCCCCATCCCTCTTACGGAACAGCGCTATTGCTCCCCCTTGGCCAAGCTGCTGGCTTCTGTTGAACTGCATGACCCATCCACCTCTCCATCTCTCTACTGTGGTGCATTCATTGGGTCAAATGATAGATGCTTTCTTGGCAGGTCTGCCCACGAAACCCTCAGTCCCCATGGTTCTATTGTACTGCTCCTTCCATGCACCCTGGAGTGCTACCCCTGTGTCCCTGGCATCTTCTCTCCATGGCCGGTGTTGCATCTTACAGGTCCTTGTGCCAATAAACGTTTGTCATGTTTAGCTGCCTCTATTCTCCTGCTGTGTCTGTGTGTCCATGCCAGCGGCTGCTCCAGGTGTTGGTGCTGTTGTTCTGGTTGTGATTTAAAGGGGTTGGGACTTGGGGGTCTCGGAGTGGTGTTTGGGCAGTTTGTTTGCTCCAATGGGGTCACATTGCCTTCAGCATAGTGGGCATGCAGATGTTCTGGCCATCCATACCTGGGGGGTGGGGTGGGGGTGGGGAGGGCTAACTTGTATCTTCGGCACTGTGCGGTGCCCATGCACTATTGCAGCTCGTGGGTCTTATTAGCTGGGTGTTACAGTGCTGTGGGGTTACAGTGCTGTGACAGAGCCTATCACCTCCTGCATCTGGCCTCGGAGTTCTGTGTTCATGGATGGTTGGGCTCTGGGGGCAGTGGCTGGGAGGTTTGGGCTGTTTTGAGCTCTTTGGTGGTGACCAACGCGCTCCCCCCTGTCGTTGCCAGGTCCCCGTCCCCATCCCCTGCTTCCTCTTCCCTTCTAGCTGCTGTGATTGTGTTCCTGAAGGTGCTACAGATGGGGCAGTTGGCTGGTCAGCTCCAGCAGGCGCCTTCAGTGCTTCATGCTGGGGCCAGGGTGTAACGGGTGATCCGTGGGTTACACCTGTGTGCGTGTCCCCCCCCCCCGGTATGTGTGGGCTCCCTGGCTGTTGCAGCCTGTGGTCTACCCTACTGGCACACCTCCCTCTCCCTCTCTCCTTTGGTGCAGGCGTTGTTACCGAGGGGACCTGGGAGCAGGGTGTGTGTGTCCGGCTGGTCCAGCATGTGCTGCAGCGGGTATACCAATTGGACCGTGCCCAAGCAGATTTCAGGAGCTGGGTTCGGGGTTGCTGGCCCTACTGTGGTATCTGATCCAGCCATGGGCGTAGCTACCTTTGGACAAACAGGGGCATTCGTCCTGGGGCCCATACTGGCTGGGGGCCCAATATCCAAGGTAGTTAAGCCACCCTCCCCCCCCTTTTAAAAATAAATAAATTGCCACCTGAGCTGGCTGGGGGCCCTTCTGGCTGCTGGTTGGGCCTCCTCCCTGCCCATGGTTGCAACATTGTCTGACAAAATGTTGCAACTGCAGACAGGGAGGGTTCGCCCCCCTGGCAGTGGTACCGCATCATGGAGGAGGAGTCCTCCCCACCAGTCCAGACCTGGACCAGGCAGGGCTGGCTTGAGGGAGGCCCAGCCCGAGCGGAAAGGTGCCCGGCAGCATCTCCACTCAGTAACTGAGTGGAACCACCGTCGGGCACTTTCCCACTCCAGCACTCCCGTCATTGAGCCAGTCCAGCCTGGCCCAGTCCACCCAACCAGCCCCCGGCCTACAGGGCTGGTCGGGTGGGCTGGGGCAGCAATGGCACTGCTGCTTCTGGCCATGCTTGGCCCCAGTATGTGGGCAGTGAGCAAGGGAGCGATCTGCGACTCGGGACAGAGTACACCATGGGACCAGCTCACCGCTGGCCGAGAAGACAGATGGGCCCAGCAGCAGGCCACCAGCAGCACACCGCAGACTCTGCAGGGAGCAAGTAAGTCCCGAACATCAGCAGCCCAGCGCCCCTAGGCCAGCTGAGATGGGAGGTGCTCACTGGCAGAAAACAAAAGGGGGGGGAAATGGACATACCCCTGGATCCAGCCCAGCACTCCAGCTTGTTGGCACACTGTGTAGTTGTTGGTTATTTGTCGTGAGTGTGTTGCTCTTGCTGTTTTGTGCTTTATGTATTCTTTGCTTGGTTCCTCTTGGTGTCTGAGCTCTCCGTCCCTTTGTTGTACCCCACTGTGTGGGTCATGCCTGGTTGGTGTGGGGTGGTTGTCTTTCTGGTCATGAGTCTGTGGGTGAGTATCCCCCCCTGTGGTTGTGCTTTCTATAGGTGGATCCCCTTTGGCTAGGTCCCTTGGAGCTGTGTCATCTGGGTTGTACTCCCTCTGCTGTTTGCATGAGTTCCCGTGTCCCACCCCGTCTCTGGCATCCCGTCTCCCCTCCCATGTCTAAGGGATCATGTGGGGAGCTGCCTTCCATGTGATCCTTGCTTTTTCTGCCCCTCCCCTTTCCCTGGCATTGTGTGGGGCTCATCCTGAGCCCTGTGCATCCCTGCCCTGTGTTCGGTGGGCAGTTGCTGCATTGCAGGCGGTCTGTGTTTTTTGGGAAGCGTCTGTCCTCTCTGTGGCCTCTGATCCTGGCTCCAGCATGCGCTTTGGCACAAGCCACCGTCACCTCAACTGTCCTGTTCCTGGCATGTTGTTTCAGGATTTGGGGGGTTCTGTGGGCGGTGTTCCTTGCCGGGGGGGTTGGTGTGGTTTTGGGGGGCTTGCCTGTTCTTCATGGTGCCCCCTGTGCTCTGTCCAGGCCCCCCTCCCCTAGTTGGGGTCCCCTTTCTCCCTCCTCCTGCTGGGTTTCTGTGTGTGTGTGTGTGTGTGTGTGTGTGTGTACTGCAGTCTGGGGGCAGGTTCTCAGTTTTGGGGGTCCATGGTGCCCAGCTGTCTGCCCTGTGTCTCAGGGCTTGCCAGGGGCTGCTTCTTTGTTGCTCTTGGCATTCCAGCTCCCTCCTTCCCCGCCCGGTGTCTGGCAGTGTAGGGGTGGTGTTGTGTGCCGTAGCTTTGTTTGCCCTCTCTCGGCCATGTTGTAACATCACTGAGCTGGGTGTGGTTTCCCCTCTGCTCAGTGTTTGGGCTGTCTGTGTAAACATTCTGGGTGTTTGCTTGGTGTTGTCTTGGGTGTGTGTGCACCCGATGGGTGTGTGCTGACCCCTCCCCTTCCTTTCCCCAACCCCCCACAGCTGTGTCTGTGTAAACGTCTCCCTTCTCAGTGTCTCTGGGTGTGCTCACCCACCCATCTCCACCCACCTCTGCCCACGGGGCCTGCAGCGGTGTCCATGTAAAAAAGGCCTTAGAGAATTTCATATGTTATTTTTAACTTGTTAGTACAATGTGCTCCAAAGAACATTTAAATCTGGTTTAGATGAAAGGAAGCACAGGACACAGATATGGTTAAAAGGCAAAGACTCTTATTTAAAACACACGAGGACAAACACACAGGTATACAGACAGATTATCCATGGCCTGAACCCTCCTTCTCTTGAGCATATCCCTCTTACACTCCCAACACAGGAGTTCAAACAGAGATCCAGCTTATCAAACATAGATCAAACAACCCCCACAGGGCCACAGCACACCTACAAGGGGTGAGGAACTGCCCAGAGCAGCCAAACACAGCCCTCAGCAAGATTTTGTCAGTGTAACCCCTTTCCAGGTACTGGATTTGGAGATCTCAAGCACCAAAGCACTGAAAACCTGGTCAAACATATCAAACAAAAAACAACACACACACCCGCCCCATGATCACAGCACCCCTTCTCATGCACACATCTCTCTCACTCACACATTTATTCTCTCTCTCACACACACATTCATTCTCTCATACACACATATGCTCTCACCTCTCTCTCTCTTTCACTCACACACACATTCAAACACACACACGATCACCTCAAACACACACACGATCACCTCTTTCTCTTTCATTCAGCCACACACCCATCCAAACACACACACATGCAGATTCTCTCTCACTCAGTTGCATACCCATTCAAACGCACACACATCATGCTCTCTCTCTCTCTCTCTCTCTCTCTCTCTCTCTCTCTCTCTCTCTCCACACACACACACCTATTCAAACACACACACACACACATGCTCAGGGTTGGCCCTAGACATGTACGACCTGTGCAGTTGCACATGGCCCTGTGTGACCTGGGGCCGGGTGACAGCCTCCACTCGCTCGCTCACTTGCTCACTCCCATGTGAGGACAGCAGCCTGATGTTGGTGATGGCTCCGCTGCTGCAGAGGCACCTGCTACACTTTAAATAACTTTAAATAACTCTCATGTGCACAGTGAGGGTGAGGACTGGCCATTTTTCCCCTCTATTCCTGGAAGGCGGGAAAATGTAGTCTTATGCATGCTGGACTAGGAAACTGGTTTTCTAGTTTCAGTTTCCTAGTCCAGCATGCACGGGACTACATTTCCCAGCATGCAAGAATAGGAAATGTTTGGCCCCACCCCATGCAGTAGTGTGGGAGGCCATGGCAGAAAGCATTTTGAGGGAGGTGAGCAGGTGAAGGGGCAGGGGACCTGCCCCAGTGGCAGGAAGCACAGCACAGTTCCTTCTCCACCCACCCCCGGAGTGTAAGTATGTGTTTGGATGAGTGAGTGATGAGTAAAGTGAGAGAGAGGTGTGTGTGTGATGTGCACAGAGATAGGAGAGTGCATATGATGATGAGTGAGAGAGGTGTGCGTGTGTCATAGTGTTAGTGTGTCTGTGATGAGTAGAGAGAGTTGAGTGAGTGTGTGTGTGTGTGATTGAGTGAGAGAGACATGTGCGTGTACAGACACACGCACACTGTCTATTACAGACGTAATAAGTGAGAGGTGAGAGTGATGTGAGAGAATGAGTCCGTGCACACGTGTGGAGAGAGAGAGTGTGTGTGTGTGAGAGAGAGAGGGGAGTGTTTGAATCTGTATGTGAGAGGGGGTTGCTCACTCCTCCTGTATCCTCCCTTCCATGGCTGCCCCATCTCTCCATATATCCTGGAGGGGAGGAGGGAGTCACCACCATCAACCCTCCCAGAAGACCTAGTAGCAGCATCTGAGGTAAGGGCCACCCGGCCAAGAAAATACCTTTCCCTCTCCTCCCCCAATCTGAGCACCCAGACAGTCCTATCCCCCCTAATGTTCTTTATGTGCAGTGCTGCCCTCACCCTCCTGCTGTTCCTTGTTTTGGTGGGGTGGGGGGCACTGTGGGAGGAAAGGTGGGGAGGGCTAGACAAGGGGGACACTCTGGGGGGGATATTGGGGAGGTGGGTGGATCTGTGGGATGGATGTGGAAAGGGGATGCACTGTATGGACAGCTATGGGGTCAGTAGGGTGCTGATAAAGGTGTGTGCACAAGCATGAGGGCAAAATATGCAAATTATGTAAATTATGCAAATTAGGCCCCCCCACACCAAGCCATCGTACACGGCCCTGTAAACCCTGGGGCCAGCCCTGCACATGCTCTCTCTTTCTCTTCCACTCAATCACACACCCATTCAAACACACACATGCTCTCTCTCCTCTCTTTCACTCAGACACACACCCAATCAAGCACACACACCCATTCAAACAAACTCTCTCTCACACACACATTCACTCCGTCACTACTCACACAGACACTTCGTCAGCCAAACTAGTAGGGGAGAATACCGGATACTGGATTTACCGTTATCGGATCTCCCCAGTACTGGATTTACCGGTATCGGCATACCGGATCTTTAACATTGGGCGTTTTACTGGGTTTTTTACATTGCGACCATTTATCTCAATGGCCGCAATGTTAAAAAAATGGTAAATTGCCCAATGTTAAAGATCCGGTATGCCCAGTACAAGTAATATCAGATTTATCGGATTAATCCGATACACCCAAATACTGGCAATATCGGTTCTCGGGAGAACCGGAATTCTCACCCCTACAAACTAGCCCGTCCCTGTCCCCTGTGCCTGCTGCTGCGGCTGCCTGCCATAGCCTGCTCCAGTCTTTGGCTTGCTGTTTGGAAGTCCCGCTGTGCACCCCCACGCTGCACATGTGCGCACGCCAGGATCAGCAGCCATTTCCTGAATCTGGCTATGCTAAGACTACATTTCCCAGCATGCCAGATTCAGGAAATGGCTGCTGGTCCTGGCGTGCGCACGTACATGGAGGTGCACAGCAGCAAATTTCACCTCCCCATTTAGCCACATTGGCAGATGTTTGGTCCTCTTGCTACTTTTTTTAAATTGTGGAATACATTTAATCTGCACTTGCAAGATTATGATTTTAAATAATTTCCATGCCTCTTCCATGCATTTAACCCTCACAACATTGGGAAGCTTTATGCGAAATTCCTTTTAGGCAAGCTACAGCATTGGCTCGATGAAAACAACTTAATAATACCTGAGCAGGTGGGTTTCCAGAAGGGTAAATCTACCCTGGATCAAATTTTTGTTCTTTCTCTGTTGACAAATAAGGCCATTGCAAGCCATAGAAAGCTTTATTTGTGCTTTGTAGACCTACAAATGGCTTTTGATTCAATCAATAGAGAATGGCTTTGGGCTAAGCTACCTCACTAGACCCAGTTATTATATTTAATAATAAAGCTGCATTCCAATAATATGCTCCAGGTTAGACATGCTCTAGCTCAGCCATTGACAAAGAAAATCCATGTCTTTCATGGTGTCAGGCAAGGATGCATTCTAGCCCGTTTTATTTAACATCTTTCTGAATGATTTGCTTCCGTTTATGAGAAATATAGACACTCATCCCCCTAAGATTGGCATTAGGAGCATTCTGGCGCTCCTTTTCACCGATGACACTGTCCTCATTTTGCAAACCATGTTTGGTATTAGGCGGAGCATGCAGCATTTTATTGAATATTGTAACAGGGAAACCCTGATAATTAACTTTGCGAAAACAAAGGTGATGGTAGTAGGGGATTATGCCTCTAAAAAATTGCACCACTGGGCAATTGACGCAAATTTGATAGAACAGGTCAACACATTCAAGTACCTGGGAATTACTTTCTCCCCAGGATCAAGTTGGACCCGCCAGCTGGAGATTGTTTTGACTCAAGCCAAAAGGGCCTCCACCTCCATAGTAAGTTGTTATTATGGTCAAGGAGGCAAGCTGGTTGCTCTAGCTCTTCAGCTATTTAGGGCAAAAATTATAAGTCAGGCTTTATATGCTTTTCCAGCTTGGGGCTTTTCTTACTCCGATAAGTTAGAAACAATCCAGAATAAGTTTCTTTATTCTATTCTAGGAACCCCTAGAGGTACGCCCCCGGTCCTTCTGAAATTGGAGGCAGCTTGCTCCCCAATTAAATCTTTTGCCTTACAGCTTCTTTTAAAATACTGGCTAAGAGTTGTGCTGTTTCCTCCTCAAGCAAACTCCCTCTTGGGTATGGCTGTTGCAAATGGGCTGCATATTTCATGGGGCCATAAAGTGGAATCTGAGCTCCAAAAACTGGGCTTTTCTAGGGATTCTCTTGGTCATTTGGGGGTTGAAGGTGCAATGTCCCTCATTAAAAGAAGGATTGCCGACCAAGAGATTCAAACTGAGGCTACCCTTATTTCCTTACTGTGGGGGTTCGAGGGGTAGAATGGGATCTCTGGGCTGCCAAGGAGGGGGGAAGGGAAACACACGCACCCAAAGGGAAAGGGGCAGCGAGGCTGTGCCTGGAAAATGAACCCTCAGGATGGAATAGGGCTATCTGGACGATAAGTCCCCAGCCTGTCTCATCATTGGGTCTCTGGGATGAGTGCACACCCTGAACGCTGCTGGGACCACACTCACACAGGAGGGCAGAGGGTAGGGCCAGGGGAGTGAGGGACTTAGTGAGGCTAGGGGGGTGCACACGCCCCAGGAGGGGAGGGGGAGGATAGGTCTTGCACTCCCAAGAAGGGCCCAGGTTCCAGTGCTCCCCACCACCTAAAACCCCAAAGGAACGCACTCTTACCTGCTGCCACAATTCACAATACACACACAGTCACCCACGATACTCACTCCTCACAGCCACACACTCAGGAAACACCACTCAGAGCTAGGAACTCACACTCCACACAACTCTCCACGAACAAGGGGCCAGTCTCACGGGCACAAGGCTCCGATCACCAGCCCTAAGACTCTGACAATGGCAGGCTTTATCATAGGGTGTAGGGCATTGTCGCAGCCTCTCGGAGCGACGCAGAGGCTGGTGTGGGTCAGGTGCGGCTGGTTTCCTGATTCTGACTCCGTCCCCTGAATTGCTGTCAGCTGCTGGGGCTGGCGGGACGCTCTGGGGACTGGGAAGCGGGGATTCCTCTTGCGCTTCTGACGGAGGTTTCCTGTTTCCGGTTCGAGAGCCCTGCTGGCACCGGGGATCCCCGCTGCGGGGGCGCGTCAGCGGGGTCACCTAATGAAGGTGGGGGCCTTGGAGTGTCTGAGGGCAGGGGTGCCAGAGCTCAGTTCCTGACACTTACAGAAGGTTTCTCCAAGTTATATACCAAGAGACCCTTGTAGTTCTAGCCCCTACTATCTGACTACCTGGATGGATGCCAAGAAGAGACAGATATTTACTAGATTCCATTGTAATACTTTCCCTTCAGCCCTCCTTGAGGGTCGTTTCCTTGGAATACCAAAGGATTTACATTTTTGCCAGCTATGTGAATTGCATGAAATTGATACGGCTGTACACCTTTTTTTTCGCTGCCCAGCCCTTATAGAGCTGCGCAGATGGCACTTAGGGCTTGATATACCTATTTCAAATTGGAAGCAAGACTCCTTTGTCACGGGTTTGGGGGTCCGCACCCCCACTTTACCGGGTTTGAGTGACTCAGTTTCCCTTGCGCACAGTTCTCTTGAATCAGTTCTCTCTCTGGCTAATTCAAGTGTGCCACAATGAAACTCCTTTGTCACACAAGGGCCCGATCCTTCCTGTTTACAGACTCTTTACTCTCTGGGTTCGCAAGAGCTTGAGGGCTCTTGTAGCTCACTTGTGTTCCAATATTAGACACTGACCACTTCTTCATAAAATAAGAAGTAAGTTTATTGATTACATAAACAAGATAGTTAAACAGAGTGGTAACTAGAAATCAAAGGTAAATATACCGCATTCCTAACTTATACTGGTTGAGTTCCTAAGTTATTCATCTTACCCTAGCGAGTCCAAAAGTTCTGGTTTCTCAGCCATAAGGTGACTGGCTGGGCTCTTTGGCTTAGAGAGCGGAATCTGTCTCTCACTTCATGCTGTCCCCAGCCTGCTGTGGTCAGGCTGCTCATTCATATGTAGATGTCCTCTCGAAGCAGCTTTGCAAGAAGAAGATGATTTCTCTTTGTATCTTACTCCCCTTTATATAGCATTTAGCCTCCTTTTGTCTCAGATTTCCCGCCTTGGGGGAACGTGGGTCCGGGCACGTAGTCAACCCAGGCAAACATGGAAGTTCATTAACATCTCCACAGGCTGTCTAGCAAGCCAGATGTTTTGAATACACTTTCTGTTATCTCTTGTAGTTCCTGTAGACTGGTGACATGTGAGAGGCCTAATTTGAGTTCTACAGTTCTCAGAGTTAACATTACAAACATGTGGAACCTTTGACATTACATAGTGTACATGTATAGTAACATTACATACATGTGAAACCCTTGGCACCACACATTTACCAAACATGTAGTCCCGTGTTACACGTGTGTGACCCCATGTTTCTCCGTGACATCCTTGTTGAGGAAATTTCTTTGTCCTATTGATTCTATTTTGTCCCAAATGGCAGCAAATTTCTGTAATGCTGCCATACTCCTTAGGCAAAGGTGTCTTGAAAAAAAGTAAATTAGTTAGTAATTTATCTTTTGGAATGAAGGAAATTTTTGATTACTGTTGTATTAATTTTACTATGTGTTGTGTTTCGTGATTATGATTGTGAACTTGACTTGCAATAGCTTCGGCTATGCAAATAAAGATATTATTATTAACCCTCACAACTGCTCCTTTTAGTTTCCCTCTGACTAATTTCCTCATTTTTGCATAGTTCCCATTTTAAAGTTAAATGAACTTTTAAATTTAATGTTCTCTCCCCCCCTCCCCTTTTAAAGTTAGTGTTCTTTCTCTACACTGACAAATACACACAGAGGGAAAAACAAACACGATGGCCAGCCAGCCGCTGCCTGACCCAGCCCAACCCGGGTTAGGCACAGTCCAGCCTGGGGCACAGAACAAAGGTGTGCCTTGCTGGGCTGCCAGCTGCCCTGCCAGCGGCAGGGAGAAAGGAGAACAACTGGCTGCCCTGCCCTGCACCAGTACTGCACCCAGTACCTGACCCCCACCATGACAGGCAGCCATAGTGGCCAATGGCAGCCAGCCATAGCTGTTCATCATGGCAGATCCGGCCTGGGCCAGTGTGCCCCAGCTGGTCTGAAACAAACATGCAGCCCTGATGTGGCCCGCATTGGTCTGATAGGGCAGAGACTAGCCCAGGCTGTGATCCCAGATGTCTCTGGGATCACAGTCCAGGCTAGCCTCTGACATGCTCCAGAGCAATCCAGGGTGAACATCTGGCCAGCCTTCAACAGACATGCCAATGGCCCGTGGGCCAAAGCATAAAAAACACAGGCCACAGCAGGCCACCCTCTCATCTGTTTTTACCTAATGACACACATACACACCAATTAAGGCATATGAAGCAAGAGTAAACATGCAAGAGGAAATATGCAATTGTCAGGACTTACAGGGGTAGGAGGTGGGGCCGAAACCAGGGGTCCCGCTGGCTGCACCACCAGGGTCGGAGTCAGCAGGGACTAGGGGGACTTTGGCAGTGGCAGAGCAGAACCCTCCGCACTGCAGGACCCCCTGGCTGCATCCAGCAGTGGGGAGAAGCAGGAAAGCCCAGTGGCTATAAAAAGGCAGCAGAAAGCAAGCTGCCTTGCCAGTGATCAGCGTTGCTGCTCGAGACTGGCCCCGTGAGTGTTACTGAGCATGGTACTTGTGCTATGTGAAAAAGGTTACTAGTGTGTTGTGAGTGGAGGTAAGAGTGTTGGTGTGTTTGTGGGTATCTGGGCAGTGTGTGTGAGTTAGTGTGTGTGTGTGGCTGAAGTGCTTGTGCGAGGTTCCCCTGTTCCCCGTTCCTCCCTTGAGCCTACCCCTCCTGAGTGAGAAAGTCCTATCCTGTCCTCCTGCACTCCTTGCCTTTCCTTCCCCTTATCCCTGTGGGGCTCCTCACTTCATTCCCCACCTCTTGGGTCCTGTTGCGTACAGTGTCCTAAAGTGGGATCCCCTGTAGAGTGCATGCTTGATCCTTGCTCGGTGATGATCTTGCCTGCTTCGTTATGAAGCTATAGGGCTCTGAGGGCACGTATTACCATAAGGATTAGGGAGTGCATGGGTTTTGGTGGTAGCCCTTCCCGGAGCCTCACCTAACAATAATTGGAGTCGAGGTTTGGGGGTTTGCAGCATCACCTGAAATAGATGTTGTCACGGGTTGTAGGGTCCACACCCCCACTTTACCGGGTTTGAGTGACTCAGTTTCCCTCGCGTACAGCCCACTTGAATCAGTTTTTTCTCTCTGGCCAATTCAAGCCTGCCGCAGGGACAATCCCTTTGTCACCCAAGGGCCCGATCCTTCCCATTTACAGACTCTTTAATCTCTGGGTTCACGAGGCTTGGGGGTTTGCAGCATCACCTGAAATAGATGTCCCACAATCTAAATGTTTACGCTCATTGCTTGGACTGCAATTTCCAGCAGTCTTTCTGAGATTAGAATTAAGGTTAGATGCTTTCTATACTAGGACAACAATCCATATGCTGGGATACTGACTGAAAATTCTGACATACTTTCCCTCCTGCTTTCCCAAGATGTGCCTTATTGAAAACTCTAGTCTCTCATTAGTAAAACAGTCACCATGGTTATCTTTCATTTCTTGTTCCCTTTCAATAATGAGATGTGGTGATTATCTGCTTAGTGATCAACGGTTTTATTCACAAGCAGATAAACACTTTTTGTTCCAGAGGATTAGGGATATTGCCAGGCAGTTTAATTTTGCTATGGTATAGTCTCCAGAATAGCCCCCTATTATAATAGTGGCTCAGCAGGATAAAGAGTCAGACAGAGCAGAGCGAAAGAGGTGAGTTTTAAGGAGAGATTTGAAGGTATGAAGGGAGGGGGCAAGGCGGATGTGGACAGGGAGGGAGTTCCAGGCATGGGGG
>QEPC01011448.1:492239-522030 GCA_003113815.1 Sphenodon punctatus
CCCCCCCCCTCCATCAGGGGCAACGGGGCACAGCTGGAAAGAAAAGAGGGAATGACAAGGCAGGGAGGGAAGCCACCTTCTGTAGTAATGCCCCGGTGGCACAGGAGGCAGCAAGTGTCTCAGGCAACCCCTGAGGCTGGGGGTTCAAGGCCCAGCCATGACAGGCGTGGACACTGAGAACACCCTGTCCTGCGTGGGCCCCCAGGAAACCTGAGGAACCTCCAACAGGGCACCCCCAGATGACCGCAGGGGCCTGTCCAGAAACGGGGGAGTGAGGCGATCTCGCAAATAGGCAGGGTCCAGGCCATGTAAGGCTTTATAGGTCAGAACCAACACTTTGAATTGGGTCTGGGAGACTATTGGCAGCCAGTGCAGAGATCAGAAGACTGCTGTAATGTGCTCCCTGCTACCCAACCCCACCAGGAGCCGGGCCTCCACATTCTGCACCAGCTGCAGCTTCCGGGCCGTCACCATAGGTAGCCCTATGTAGAGTGTGTTACAGTAGTCTAACCGAGAGGTGATAAAAGCATGGATGATTGTGGCCAGATCCGGAGCCGAAACCAGTGGCCAAAGCTGCCGCACCAGATGTAACTGGCAGAAGGCACTCCTCGCCACAGCCTCCACCTGGAGATCCAGGCAGACCTGCGCATTGAGGAGTACCCCCAGGTTTCGGACCTGGGAAGTCAGTGGAGGGCAAACCCCCTCAACCGAGGGGGTCACCATCTCCATCGACTTACCCACTAACATCACCTCTGTCTTGTCAGGATTCAGTTGTAGTCGATTAACCCTGATCCAATCCCCCACAGCTGCCAGACACTGGGTAAGCACCGAGACAGCCAGGCCTGGGTTGGTCAAAAATGAGAGGTACAGTTGGGTGTCATCCGCATACTGATGACACCTCACCCCATACCCCTGATCACCTCGCCGAGCGGCTGCATGTACCCATTGAACAGGAGAGGGGACAGAACAGAACCCTGCGGGACCCCACATGAGAGGTCTCGGTGAGATGAAAAATGATCACCGAGCACCACCCGCTGAGTTCTCCCAGCCAGGAATGAGCAGAACCATTTGAGAACGATTCCACCCACCCCCGCACTGTCCCACAGGTGTGTCACCAACATCTCATGGTCAACGGTATCAAATGCAGCCAGGAGATATAATAGGACCAAAAGGGTCGACCGACCATTATCCTTTTCCTGGCACAGATCATTGACCAAAGCCACCAATGCTGTCTCAGTGCCATGCGAGTGATCCAGATAACCAGTGCGGTCGACATGCCCTTGGAGTTGCTGAGCCACTACCCGTTCAATAACCTAAAAAGGGAAGGTTAGAAACAGGCCAATAGCTAGCAGGGGAGTCAATGTCAAGCAATGGTTTCTTGAGCAGAGGCTGTACCACCGCCTCTCTGAGGCAGGCTGGCACTCTGCCCTCCCGCAGGGAGGCATTGACCACCCCAGCCAGCAACAACCCCACTATAAAAATACAGACTCTGCAGGGGCATGCACAAGAAGTGGCTTGAACACAAGAAGCCCCCAGCACCCCGACCACATCAGCGGGTGTCACCGATTGAAACTGATCCCACAAAATCGGACAAGGCGGGGCTTCTGCCACCCCCACCTCCTCCACTGTATTAAGTGCAGCGTTGAGGTCTTGATGAATCCGAGCAATTTTCTCTGCAAAATAATCCGCAAAAAGGTCACAGTGGGCATTTGATGACTCAACTCCAGGGCTGAGGGAGGCTGGACTGACCAGACCCTGCGCAACCTGGAACAACTCCGCCGGACGGGATTTAGCTGATGCTATGAGGGTAGCAAAGAATTCCTTCTTTGCTGCCCGCATAGCCATGACATAGGCTCATAAATCAGCTCTATGCTGCAATCTGTCAGCTTCAGCCCGAGAACGACGCCACCGTTGCGCCAACTGTTGGCCCGCTTGCTTCAGTATCTGCAACTCCTCGGAGAACCAAGGAGGTCTGTGGAGCCTCCGCCTGGGCAATGGACGCCTGGGAGCCGTTTGATCGATGGCCTCCATCAGCAAGATGTTCCACAGCTTGACAAGGTCATCGATATGACGGTCGTCTAGGTCAGAGGGTAACTCCCCCAGAGCACCTAGGAACCACACTGGATCCAACAGCCTCTGGGGCGGACCATCCTAACAGGTTCCACACCCTTCCAGGGGCAGACATGTGCTAGAAGGGAGGTCTGCAGGAGGTAATGGTCTGTCCATGACAAGGGCACAGTTGTAATCTTCCCTATTAACGGACCACCCGCCTCAAGGCCAGTGCAAAACATGAGGTCTAAGGTGTGTCCTCCAAGATGTCAGGTTGTTGACTCTCTGGGACAGGTCCATGGTTGCCATGGCGGCCATGAACTCATGCTTGGATCCCCCAAGGACTGTGTCGGCGTGAATGTTGAGGTCCCCAAGGACTATCATCCTTGGGGACTGCAACACCGCCTCTGTCACAGCCTCTGACAGAGCCTGCAGGGAGGCTACTGGACTGGTCGGTGCACGATATACCAGTAGTACACCCAAACTGTCCCCTGCCAAGTAAAACACAAGATGAAAACCCTCAATACCTACCATGGGTTGCACTGGATACCTCTTNCCCCCCCCCTCCATCAGGGGCAACGGGGCACAGCTGGAAAGAAAAGAGGGAATGACAAGGCAGGGAGGGAAGCCACCTTCTGTAGTAATGCCCCGGTGGCACAGGAGGCAGCAAGTGTCTCAGGCAACCCCTGAGGCTGGGGGTTCAAGGCCCAGCCATGACAGGCGTGGACACTGAGAACACCCTGTCCTGCGTGGGCCCCCAGGAAACCTGAGGAACCTCCAACAGGGCACCCCCAGATGACCGCAGGGGCCTGTCCAGAAACGGGGGAGTGAGGCGATCTCGCAAATAGGCAGGGTCCAGGCCATGTAAGGCTTTATAGGTCAGAACCAACACTTTGAATTGGGTCTGGGAGACTATTGGCAGCCAGTGCAGAGATCAGAAGACTGCTGTAATGTGCTCCCTGCTACCCAACCCCACCAGGAGCCGGGCCTCCACATTCTGCACCAGCTGCAGCTTCCGGGCCGTCACCATAGGTAGCCCTATGTAGAGTGTGTTACAGTAGTCTAACCGAGAGGTGATAAA
This sequence comes from Sphenodon punctatus, assembly GCA_003113815.1. Lineage (NCBI taxonomy): Eukaryota > Metazoa > Chordata > Lepidosauria > Sphenodontia > Sphenodontidae > Sphenodon > Sphenodon punctatus. Next base: position 495,370 of record QEPC01011448.1, read on the forward strand.
AGCATGGATGATTGTGGCCAGATCCGGAGCCGAAACCAGTGGCCAAAGCTGCCGCACCAGATGTAACTGGCAGAAGGCACTCCTCGCCACAGCCTCCACCTGGAGATCCAGGCAGACCTGCGCATTGAGGAGTACCCCCAGGTTTCGGACCTGGGAAGTCAGTGGAGGGCAAACCCCCTCAACCGAGGGGGTCACCATCTCCATCGACTTACCCACTAACATCACCTCTGTCTTGTCAGGATTCAGTTGTAGTCGATTAACCCTGATCCAATCCCCCACAGCTGCCAGACACTGGGTAAGCACCGAGACAGCCAGGCCTGGGTTGGTCAAAAATGAGAGGTACAGTTGGGTGTCATCCGCATACTGATGACACCTCACCCCATACCCCTGATCACCTCGCCGAGCGGCTGCATGTACCCATTGAACAGGAGAGGGGACAGAACAGAACCCTGCGGGACCCCACATGAGAGGTCTCGGTGAGATGAAAAATGATCACCGAGCACCACCCGCTGAGTTCTCCCAGCCAGGAATGAGCAGAACCATTTGAGAACGATTCCACCCACCCCCGCACTGTCCCACAGGTGTGTCACCAACATCTCATGGTCAACGGTATCAAATGCAGCCAGGAGATATAATAGGACCAAAAGGGTCGACCGACCATTATCCTTTTCCTGGCACAGATCATTGACCAAAGCCACCAATGCTGTCTCAGTGCCATGCGAGTGATCCAGATAACCAGTGCGGTCGACATGCCCTTGGAGTTGCTGAGCCACTACCCGTTCAATAACCTAAAAAGGGAAGGTTAGAAACAGGCCAATAGCTAGCAGGGGAGTCAATGTCAAGCAATGGTTTCTTGAGCAGAGGCTGTACCACCGCCTCTCTGAGGCAGGCTGGCACTCTGCCCTCCCGCAGGGAGGCATTGACCACCCCAGCCAGCAACAACCCCACTATAAAAATACAGACTCTGCAGGGGCATGCACAAGAAGTGGCTTGAACACAAGAAGCCCCCAGCACCCCGACCACATCAGCGGGTGTCACCGATTGAAACTGATCCCACAAAATCGGACAAGGCGGGGCTTCTGCCACCCCCACCTCCTCCACTGTATTAAGTGCAGCGTTGAGGTCTTGATGAATCCGAGCAATTTTCTCTGCAAAATAATCCGCAAAAAGGTCACAGTGGGCATTTGATGACTCAACTCCAGGGCTGAGGGAGGCTGGACTGACCAGACCCTGCGCAACCTGGAACAACTCCGCCGGACGGGATTTAGCTGATGCTATGAGGGTAGCAAAGAATTCCTTCTTTGCTGCCCGCATAGCCATGACATAGGCTCATAAATCAGCTCTATGCTGCAATCTGTCAGCTTCAGCCCGAGAACGACGCCACCGTTGCGCCAACTGTTGGCCCGCTTGCTTCAGTATCTGCAACTCCTCGGAGAACCAAGGAGGTCTGTGGAGCCTCCGCCTGGGCAATGGACGCCTGGGAGCCGTTTGATCGATGGCCTCCATCAGCAAGATGTTCCACAGCTTGACAAGGTCATCGATATGACGGTCGTCTAGGTCAGAGGGTAACTCCCCCAGAGCACCTAGGAACCACACTGGATCCAACAGCCTCTGGGGCGGACCATCCTAACAGGTTCCACACCCTTCCAGGGGCAGACATGTGCTAGAAGGGAGGTCTGCAGGAGGTAATGGTCTGTCCATGACAAGGGCACAGTTGTAATCTTCCCTATTAACGGACCACCCGCCTCAAGGCCAGTGCAAAACATGAGGTCTAAGGTGTGTCCTCCAAGATGTCAGGTTGTTGACTCTCTGGGACAGGTCCATGGTTGCCATGGCGGCCATGAACTCATGCTTGGATCCCCCAAGGACTGTGTCGGCGTGAATGTTGAGGTCCCCAAGGACTATCATCCTTGGGGACTGCAACACCGCCTCTGTCACAGCCTCTGACAGAGCCTGCAGGGAGGCTACTGGACTGGTCGGTGCACGATATACCAGTAGTACACCCAAACTGTCCCCTGCCAAGTAAAACACAAGATGAAAACCCTCAATACCTACCATGGGTTGCACTGGATACCTCTTCACAGACCACCCCTCTTTAAAAATCATAGCTACACCACCCCTCCGGCTGCGGCTGGTGCTGCCCGGAATACCCAACTGGTGTAAGGGCCAGGGCCCGTGCGTGGTGGCTTCGGGCGCTCCGGCGGGGGATTTCGGAGTGCCAAGCGGTGGCTGAAGGCAGTGGGGGCGGGGCCAAGGAGAGCGGTGTCACGACGACAGCTGAGAGAATGGATGCAAGGACCACGCCCCTCACGCCGTCAGAGGAAAGGACGCCGATGTTGCGCCGCTCCGAATGGCTGCAGGCGAAGAAGGGCGGGGCTTCTGATACTTAAGGGGCTTGCCAACACTCACACGCTGCCAGAGATCAGCAGCGCTGTGAGACTGGCCCCTTTCCAACAATGGATAACGACCCCTCAGGTTGTAAGTTGGCCCTATAAGTCCCATTTGGGACGAGGCCTTGTTATCACAGGGGTGGAGAGGCAACGCACTGAGAGTGGGCTCCACCCACCACAACCCCACTCCACACCACACCAACACCTGTGCACGGGGGAACAAGGGGAGGAGTGTAGGGTCCGTGAGGGAAGCACAGGGAAAGGGAAACCCAGGTAAAAGGGGGGAGGGGAGAGGACTTACAAGGAGTGAGGGACAGGGAGCAGGACCCAAGGCACGAGGAGAAAACACGTAGGGACAAGGGGAAGTGACTTCACACAATCTACACACATGTACACTCGTCCTAGCTACCAATCACCCACAAAACTGCCACATGCCCACTCACTCCATTCAATCAGTCACCCACACACTCACCTTTCACCCACGCAGACACCCCAATCATCCTGGAATCACAGTACACTATAGTACCTGGGTTTCCAAGGGTGTGCATGTTCCCCTAAGGCCTTGGTGTTTCAAGGGCCTACTGCTGTGTCCGTGGGCTCTCCTTGGTGACCTATTTCCCCATACCCATCCTAACAACTGGAACAAGATCAGCCAGAATTGGCCCTGATTCATTGTCCAGCCAGGTCTCCGTCATACACGCGAGATTGGAGGCATGGTCCAGGATTACCTCCTGGACCATTGTTGCCTTATTTGCCACCGAGCTTGCGTTTAACATCACCAAAACCTGACCGAGGGCCCCCTAACCGAGTTCCACCTGCTCATCTGATGGGGGAGAGGAAAGCAGGAGGTGCACTAAGCACCTATCCTGCCTCACCGCTCTTCTTCCCTTCCCCCTGAGATCATACCTCCCCTGGCCCATCACTACCCCAATAGTTGCACCTACCCACCCCGGCTGCCCCTCCAGCCCCTCCTCCCCGGCTGTCCCGCTCAGGGTGCGGAGGAGAAACCTCCCCTTTTCTCTTCCCCCCTCAACATATCCCTCCCTCCCCCCCATCCCCCAGGACTCCCCCTCTCACAGGGAATCCATAATATTGCAACCCCTTTCACCCATTCCCTGTCTCACCAGGAAGCATAGCCCGCCTCGCCAAACGATCTCCCCACCCCCTGACCCCCCTCTGCCACCAGAAGGTCTCCCACCCCCCTTGGCCTCCCCCCCTCTCAGTGAGGGAGAGATCCTTACCTTCCCCATTCCCTTCCCCCCTCCACCAACTTCCCCCTACCCCCAACCCTCCTCTGCCACCAAGGGGCATCCCAAACACTAACCCCCCATTTCCCTACCCACTATAATATTTTCCCTGTCTTCCCCAGCCCATATCTCCCCACCCTTAGGTAAAAATAATATCCCCCATATCTTCACACAAGTTTCACACAAGTTATGCAGATTCAGGGCGGGACTATGCAGATCAGTGTGGGTGGCATGATGCAAATTAGGGGTGGGGTATGCAAATTAGTTGCGTCCTCCCCCCGGTCCAACTGTCACCAGTTGCCTCTGCAAAGATGATCCCAATGAATTTTTCAAACATGAGAACCAGCCTATCCCTCCTTCATTCTCAAAGCTGGGTTAACTGAGTATTGGAACCAAATCTGACCTTCTAGTCTTCCTAGATGATGTCTCTCCCTCACATATAGATACTCCTTTAGTAGAGATGGTTATCCTGGATGGAGAAGCCATAGTGAACATGCTCAAACCACGTACAGCTAAGACACTTGAACCCTTCAAGTTGTGTTTCCTTACATTTGTAAGCAACTGCAGCATGCTAATAGAACTGATATTGTGTGGAATTCATACAAGACAGACAGCTTAAAAGCAACAGTGAGAACCAAAAGAGACAAAGGGGTTCTAAGAAGGGTTGATGCATCTGTACATATCCCAGGTAACTGGCAGAACTTCCTACATGTTGACAACAATAAAACACAATTATTCTGCTTTTTGTCAGGTGAGCAACTGGTGGAAGGCAAGCAGATAATAATAAGATCATGGACAGGAAGTCATCTGACTTGAGATCTGTACCCCGCCCCCTCTATCACCACTGGAAGCAGCCAGGAGGCGTCTAAAAGCCACCACCTGCGGCTGCTTTGTGTGCTCCACTTACCATCCGCCGCCATGCTGGGAGCCTCTGTGGGTGTCCTGCTGGCCGCCGCCGCCTCTGTCATCTCGCCAGGATCCCCTGCTGCCCTCCTGGGGAAAAGGGGGGTATGTGAGTTTGTGGGGGCTAGGGGATGCTGACTTGAGATCTGTTCCCCTCCCCCTGCCCCCTCTATCACCACCAGAAGCAGCCAGGAGGCGTATAAAAGATACCACCTGTGGCTGCGCCACAGGCTGCGGAGCTGCAGGGCCACGGCCAAAGGGTGCGGCCCTTTGGGGCCCTTCGGGGACAGTCAGGGGTTAGGGGTCTGAGTTTTGTGATTAGGCAGGAGGGAGCTTTTCGGGGTGTGTCTTTTGCTAAATTACTTATTTTGTATTGTTTAAGGGGCCTGCCTTGGCCGGCTATGAGGCAGAGGTGGGAGACTTGGTGGGTTTTGTATTGTGTAGGGGGTGGGGTTATTTGCTGATGAGGAGGTTGGTGTGGCCGACTCCCCCCGGTGTGAGAGGGGTGGAGCCGGTTGGATCCCCTGGTGGCAGCAGGGATAGAAGGTTTAGCGATGGGACCAATTGCCTGGTGTGGAGGCATTGGTCGAATGAGGCATCAGTTGGGGGGGGGGGTTGTTTTGTATTGATATGTTGTGATATGTGTTATATTATTTCTTTTGTGCTGGGTCCCCTGCATGGGATAACAAACCCAGAGATGTATTTATTGTACTGTGAGCCGCCTCGAGTCATTTTTGAGAGAGTGCGGGATATAAATTAAAATTCTATGCTCTATCTGCAGCTCCTCTAAGGGCAATACCTCATGGCTGTCTCCATGCACTCTTGAAGAGGCAGACACGAGGATTTTCATGCATGTGGCAGATGCAATAAAGGATGGGTACAGGAAGATAATGGTGCGCTCTGCTAACATTGATATTGTGGTCTTGGCTGTGTCTGTAGTACAGGACATTGACAAGCTTTGCATAGCTAAGTTATGGATAGCTTTGGATAGATAAGTCCACTAAGTTATGATACATAGGGTAATTTCAAACGTTACATGCTCCTGGGTCACCAGAGTGGATTCCCAGCCATGGCATGCTGGCTAACCCCCTCCTGAGGTCCAGGAAAGTCCCAAACAGACATGACGGGAGTGGGATCACGGCAAGGAAACAGATGGATGGACCACGGCCCAGGGCAACAGACGTTACGCCGATGCTGGACCATGATTGGAACACCCAGAAGACACCGGGGTGAGAGGCAGACATGGCCGACTGAGGGCAAAAGAAGCCAAAAGTGCCAAAAGGCAATGCCCACACAAGGGAAATGGGAAGGGAGGGGGAGGAGGGAGAAGAGCGACTGAGGCGGCACACACAACAGGCACAGGGAAGCCATGGACACTGCAGAACACAGAGCACACACACATGCCCGGGCGCAAACACACCCGAATGGGAAAGGAAGGAAGGAAGGAAGGAAGGAAGGAAGGAAGGGGGAAGCACTCCAGGAAGGCCAACACACACAGCACCATGGACACGGGGGGGGGGAGCCCCGGGCCAAGGAAGCAGAGGTAACCGGGCCAGGAACAGTCCAGGACACAGGGAAAGGCACCCAGAGCTCCACTGACAGCACAGGATGCATGGGACACTCAACAGCAACACAGGCAGACCACGTCACAGGGGTCCCCACGGGGATGGAGCAGGGTCACAGGAGGAGACAAGCCGGGGAAGGCACCGGAGTGGTCCGAGGCAGATCCAGACAGCAGGGATCCCCCGTGCTGATGCAGGGGATGGAGGCGAGATGCAACCGGCATGCAGCACAGACAGTCCCCCCCCCCTGGAGGATGCTGGGAGGCACTGTTCAGGGACCCCAAAACCTGCACAGTCATGGAGGCACCCAAGGGGCGGGGGGGGGGCAGGGCACGGACACAGGCAAGCGGGCGGCTGTGCAAGGGATGACAGCACCACGGGGAGAGCCGGTAGCGGGGTCAGGCAGCTGGAACCAGCCAAAACAGGGGTCAGGCATGGAGAGGAACACCACAGGCAGCAAAGGACTGTGCCCATAGAGTGGGGGCACAGTGACACAGGCAAGTGGCTCGGGGTCAACCGATCCAGCCACAACAGCAGCGAGGCCTGGATGGCAAGGAGGAAGCAGCCAGTGCCCCGAGCCGGCAGGGAGGTGCAAGGAGCACATGGTGGGGCTGACATCCATGGCAACGAAGACACAGGGGGCCTCACAGCCAGCTGAATGGGGTCCCGAAGGGGCCCGGGATGGGTTGGCCCACCAGATGCACGTAGTGGGGCCACTGAAGCATGCCCTGGTGGTAGCCCATCCCTGTCATATGGTAGGCAACAAGGTAGTAGGCCTCAAACAGATCTGGGCTGGCAAGCCCCTCTTGAACATCAGCATGGGACCACACAGCAGCCAGCGCCGCCAGCTCCAGTACGGTGGGCTCTGACAGGGTATAGTCAGCAGCAGGAGGTCATGGCAGGTGCCCAAGCTCCAATAGGTGGTGATACGCCGCCGCATGCGACCGCTGGTAGCCACGGGTCCCGTGGATGCAGCAGAAGAAAGAAATGTCCAGGGCAGGGCCCCCCTGCACCAGACAGGTCATGAACCTGGCTAGGCCACAGACCGAGAGGGCGGACACACCACATGCAGCCTCCGCCACAGACCACGCCATATGCAAGCATCTCATTTCCGGAATGCGCCCATCGGGAAAGGGATGGAGGCCAAGCGCCTCCTCATGGAGCCGGCTCGCGCTACCACTCACCTCATAGCTGAAGTAGTGAAGGCCGGAACTCAAACTCGAATAGGCACCCGAGAGGGTATCCAGGCAGCACAGGAGCAGTTGCACGGCCAGGGGCTGCCACAGGACACATAGGGCCATGGTTTCCCAGAAGGTCCAGCTATGGCGGGGCGCCAGGCGATCCGGGGTGTGGGAGCCCAGGGGCCACACTGCCGACCATGGTCCATCAGGCAGAGGGTCTGAGCAGCAGGAAAAGAGGCACCCCACGATGCCATGTGGACTGGGGAGGGACGCTGGGAAGCTCCAAGGACACGCGATAAGGCCACAGGCCGCAACAAGACATGGCTAATGAACAATGCATGGGGAGTGGACCCAGAACAGCTGCAGGAACCGAGCGCACAGAATGTCCAGCAAGCATTGATAGCAGGGAGGTGATGACAACAGGCAAACAGCTGCTGACCGCACTGACGGGAGCGCAGGTGCATACAGGGGAGGGGCGCCATCTGCAGGTACACACTGGCTGGCGGTGACTACAACCTGCATGAGGAGCCCAGGGAAGGCCCCACTGGCACAACTGAGCAGCCCCTGGCCAGCTGGCGGTGGGGTGGCCAGCCTACAGCGGCCAAGAAGGGCGTGCTGGGCCGACCCCGGGAGTCCCCGTGGACTCCCACAGGCCGTCCCCGGTCCCCGGGTCCCTGCTCCATCTGCACTGGTGTGTCACATCACCAGTCATCCCGGCACCTGTGCCCACCCACAGCCGTGTGGGGGCCTCCCCATGGCAGGTCCCACCTGTCTCCAGTCTGCAGCCCAGCCAATTCCCTGCCCCCTTCCTGTTACCATGAAGCAGACAATACTGCTGTTGTTGTAGGTACACCTTGTGTTTATTGTCCATACAGTGCCCCCTTTTGCCCCACCCACCCTCCTCCCCCTCCTCCCTCCTGCCTCGCTTGCCCTCCGCTCTCCTCTCCCTTCCATCTTGCTCCGTCCCACCTCATTTCCCTGTTGTTGTGTGCCCTTTAAATCTCCCTCCCCGGTCTGTGTGTTGTGCGTTGCCTGGCAGCAATGCTGCGTGCTCTCGCCATGACTGGGAATAATTCATTCTGATTCCGCCTGGTGGTTGGCGTTCAATCGTTACGTTTGGTGGTTTCCTGGTGGGAATCACTTTCACCACAGTTCTGAGGATAGTCCTAGGATGTGTGGTTGGCTTTGGTCCCTCCAAGTAATTGACGGTGGTGAACATCTGGATGCCGCTGATCAGGCGTTCACGGCTCTTTGGCCGCATCGCGGGATTGACCATGGTTCACTGTGGTTGACCATGGTATCATCACATCTGAAATTACCCATAGCAACCCACAAGACTGCCAACACCATTGGTTCTGAAATATCAAAGGCACTTCCTGTATTCCACGCATACACTGGTTGAGACAATGTGTTCAGTTTTAATGGAAGAGGTAAAAGAATGGCTTGGAGTACTTGGCATATCTTTCCTAATGCCACTTCTGCTTTTCCATCTTTGGTAATGCACCAACACAATTTTGACAAACAGTTTTGCCAAATTAGAGCGATATGTGGAGCTTCGTCTCAGCCCAGATCTTCTTACTTTTTGCTGGTGTTGCAAGACCTGGCTCTTCCACCAGGCATTTGGCAGGGGGGAGGGAGAGGGTGAGATGGGTTAATTGGTTTGATGGGGTGGGGTATTTATATTATACAGAATAGTAGTAGTAGTATACAGAAGAGGATTATGACTTAGATGATATTTTATTTATTATATATTTTATTGTATTGGATGTTTTTACTGTTTTTCAAAGCTGCCATGAGTTACCTTATGGTTGAGAGTGATGGGGTATAAGTATATTTATAAATAAATAAATAAATACAGTTTTGGTGTTTGATCATTATAGCAAAACTGTGAGGAAGCAGCTGTTTACTACTAAGGGACAGGGCATTGAAGATTTACCATTCACTCAAGCAACACTCCTTCAGCACACTAAAAGGGCAGCGTTTCAGGCCAGACATATCTAGAGGCAAACACTAGTCATGTGTCCACACTTGACTTGTCCAAGTAAATGGGATTGGTGCAACACAGACAGTGGTAGTTTGGTCAACTCACCCAGAAGCGATGATCTCCTTTGCTGAGCTCCTGCATTGTGATTGCAAGAGAACTTCTCAATGTGACCAGGAGAAGGAAGACGTGTCAGTGAAATGTGAATGTGCCAAAAATTGACTATTGTGTACTGAATTGTGTTGATGTAATGGTGACTGCAATCACTCCACTTAAGACTATTAAATGATAACATTATTTTGGATAATTTTGTACTACATTTTATTAGTGTTTAGCTCAGTTCATTGGTATTTGTTTTGATACAATAGAGTTGTAGTAAAAGTGCTAGATACTTTAAAGGTTATGTTGGCCTAGTAGCAACTTTCTTTTTTAAAAAAAAATTGAATAGAGTTTATTTTATATAAAGTAAATGTACATGTAAAATAAATCTCTTCATGAACACTTTACAAGGTTTGTAAATTACATATCTGAAGGCTATGTATCTGTTCACAACTGCCACCCTCCCCCTTAACCCCTAGGAGACACAGTTCAGGTACCAATGCTATGTTAATGTTCAATTAATGTCCAAGTTGTCAATATTATTATTAATTATTATAATTAGCAAACATTTATATAGCGACAGCAATGTACCTGGCACTTTACAAAGTAATTGAATAGACATGGTCCCTGCCCTAGGGTTTACAATCTGAGATATGGGGGTGGAGGGAAGAAGAAGGAAGGGAAACAGAGGGAGAGACAAGGAGTGTAACATTCACGAGGATGCGAGGTTCCAGGTGCACGTGCTTGGCTTGGTTACATCGAGAATGATGGCTGGTTGGTCCATGTAGTGAAGATATGTGTAGCAGGGAGCAGTCCAGGGGGGCTACTACCCCTTAAGAAGGGGGCTTGAGGGGTTCAGCCAGAGGGATGAACCCACCTAGAGTTGGGTAAGAGCCTGTGGGGTTAACAGGCTCAGAAACCTCTAAGAGAGAGTGAGCAGGGTTGGTGGCCCTTTAAGGCTGTGAGGCGTTACGGTCTGGCCACGCCCACTCTGTATATATAACAGAAGGGCTGAGCGAAGGGAACTCAGCCTCTGCCAGGGAGCCAAAGAGGCAACATTTCCCGGTAAGCCTTCGTGGTATATGCTGTCCAGGGTGCTGACCGCTAGGGAACCAGAGTAGGACCCAGGGATTGCAGGAGGCTGTGCCCAGGAGGGAGCCTCTAACCTGGGGAAGGCTTGGCCAGGGCCTGGGGATCGAAGGCCTGGCGGTATGGACTTTGGGGGGTTGTTGATGCCTTGCTCCTGAGGTCTGGAGAGACCAACCTGGCGCTTTAGGGTGCAGGTGGACGAGCCGGCAGCCCAGGTACACAGGCCACAGGGAAGTGTCCAATAAAGATGCTGAGACTTGAAAGACCCTCTGGACTGTGAGTATTGTGTTAAAAGAAGATTCCCCCTGCCTGGAAGGAGGGGGTTCCGCCTTGGCTCGAGGTGGACACCGTGTAGCAGGGGGTGAGCTAATTCCCCTAAGAGACACCCCAGTGCCCTGGGGGAACCCCCCCCCCCGCTACAGTGTGGTGGAGAATGTGGGCATAGCACCTCCCACTGGTGCATTGAGGTACTGCACCCAATTTAGTTGTGTGGCGTTTGGAGCTGGCCCTGCGTGAGCTCCCTGAGGGAAGGTGAGCCCGGGGCCCAGAAACAGACGAGATGGGAGGATGGTGCCCAGCCGATCTGTGGAGTACAGACCCGATGTTGGGAGAGAGCCAGGGAGCTTTTCACCTGGACCGGATGGGATACAGAGGGATTACGCATCAGCATAATCAACCAGGGAGAGCCAGAGTGAGGTGATGGTGGCAGGCCATGACTGCTGGGACTGGAGGCGTACTTTGAGACCCCTCAGCTTATGGAACTGAGTAGAGCTGAAGCTGAGGTGGCATGACCAGCGGCCAAGGAGAAGATGGGGGAGATTGGTGGGGTGGGGGAATTGGAGGGTAGGGTTAGGGTTGGTTTTTTAATTTTCTTTTAAAAGTGATGTGGTTTTTAATGTATTTTACTGTTTTACCGTATTGTTAGTCACCCCGAGATGCTGTGGACATGACTGGGGGCGGCATAAAAATGCTTATAAATAAATAAACAGCCCACAAGTACTGGGGACCCAAGGGTGGAGGTACTGTGGGCCCGTGTTTTAACTGTGGCCAGTCGGGACACTTATGGAGAGCCTGCCCAGAGAAATGGCAAGGCCTCCAAAAGACCTGGACTTTGGGGTGCCAGAGTCAGGCGAAGACCGAGGGTGGTCAGACTTATGGGGTAGTGGGACAAGTGACAAGAACTTGCCCCACTAAGGGATCCCCACCGAGACCTCCTAGGAGGTGTTGGAGTTGCCAAGCTTTGGGACACCTTAAGCAGGAGTGCCCCAAAGGGAAGCCTCCTAGGGAGGGGCAAGAGCCTTGGTACAGGTTAGCAGGGTGTAAAGCGACGGAGCCGGCTAACCAGAGGGAAGAAGTCAGTGGGCCCTCAGATAGAGGGGGAGGGTTCAAGGGACATAGAGAGCCTGGAAAGGGTAGTCAAGAAGGTGTTGGCTGATAATACCCACCTCTTGAGACTTGGAAAGGAGGCAGGGCAGCCCAGAGTCATGAAATGGGAGTCTTGACCGGGGTTGCAGGGGCCATGCCAGAGAAACTGCTAGCTCAGAGATGTGCTCTACTAGAGGAAAACATAGTCCTCAAAGAGGAATTAAAAGAGAAACTGCATGGGCAGGACGATTCCTCTTCTGAGGAAGAGGAGGGGAAGCGAATAGCTGCCTCTATGGAAAAGGAGAACCCCAAAAAGAGAACCCCTAAGGTAGAGATGAGGGATCAAAGTCCCAGAGCGGTATATGTCAATATAACCACAAGGTTGACATGGTGAGACGCTGCTTGACGGTGGAGCAGCAGTAAGCCCTGGGAGAAAGGTTAAAAGAGGCTACAGGAAGGTAGCTCTTAGCCTGCCAGAAGAGTCTGGCTATAGGGTCCCAGGGTGGGAGTGTCTGGGAAGGTGTGGTGGGCCACCCTACCAACCCCACGAGGGGTGACAAATCTTGTGTGTTGTGTGGAGGTGGCACCCCAACAAAAGAAGTGGAAACAGCTCCAAAAGGGGAAAACCTGCAAAGCAGGTGATAAGGCTGGAGGGCCTCATTAGGCCCTGAAAGGGGTAGACCTGCGAGGCAGGTAAAAAGGCAGTTAGGAGCCAGACGAGGTACAGGGGGGTGATTGGAGCCGGTATCTTTATGTGCTAGGGGGCAGGGTGTAGGCAATGGAGTCGGCCACTAGGCACATGCTTCAGCTGCTGGGACACAGAACCAGTAGGGTGTAGGCGATAGAGCCGGCTGGGAATGTGATTAGGCCCTAGGGGCTACAAAGATACAGGGTAGGTGATTGAGCCGGTACCTTTGCATGCCTAGGTGGTAGGGTGCAGGCGATGGAGCCGGCCAACTGGCACTAACCATTGCCGAGGGGCGATGGAGATAAAATTATAGAAATAGGTTGGTGGAGTAATGCGAGGGGCTGTGGGAATCCACCAGTTAATTCCCTAAAAGCAGTTGGGTGGAGGTGGCTCCCCAACTAAGAACCCCTAGAGAGAGAGGGGGGGCTTAAATAGTGACCCTGGGTGGATGTTGGTCCCCAGGGAGGAATGTAACTGCACCCTGCTAAAGAGGTGAAAGCCAGGCTTATCCCTGAGAAGCCTGTCTCCCTGAAGGGGGAGGGGTGTAGCAGGGAGAAGTTCAGGGGGGCTGCTACCCCTTAAGAAGGGGGCTTGAGGGGGGTCAGCCAGAGGGCTGAACCCACATAGGGGAGTGACAGGACCAACCCCAGAGTTGGTGAAGATCCTGTGGGGTTAACAGGCTCAGAAACCCCTAAGACAGAGTGAGCAGGGTTGGTGGCCCTTTAAGGCTGTGAGGAGTTAAGGTCTGGCCACGCCCACTCTGTCTATATAAGAGAAGGGCTGAGCGATGGGAACACAGTCTCTGCCAGGGAGCCAAAAAGGCAACATCTCCCAGTAAGCCTTTGTGGTATACGCTGTCCAGTGTGTTGACCGCTAGGAAACCAGAGTAGAACCCAGATATTGCAGGAGGCTGTGCCCAGGAGGAAGCCTCTAGCCTGGGGAAGGCTTGGCCAGGGCCTGGGGATCGAAGGCCTGGTGGTATGGACTTTGGGGGGTTGTTGGTGCCTTGCTCCTGAGGTCTGCAGAGACCAACCTGGTGCTGAAGGGTTCAGGCGGACGAGCCAGCAGCCCAGGTACACAGGACACAGGAAAGTGTCTAATAAAGACGCTGAGACTTGAAAGACCCCCTGGACTGTGAGTGTTGTGTCCAAAGAGGGTACCCCCTGCCTGGAAGGAGGGGGTTCCGCCTTGAGCCAAGGTGGACACCGCATAGCGGGGGGGGAGCTAATTACCCTAAGAAACACCCCAGCGCCTTGTGCAGCCCTGGGGGACCCCCCCCCACAATACGAGTACACAGACCTTAGGTAACAGATTGTACTGGATGGAGGGTATCAGCAGGAGTTAGGTGAGGGGAGCGAGGGGTTGGGGAGGACAGAGCAGAAGAGGTGGGTCTTGAGGAGGGATTTGAAGGTACGAAGGGAGGGGCGAGGCAGATGTGGGCAGGGAGGAAATTCCAGGCATGGGGGCAGCTAGGAAGAAGGGACGAAGGCGGTTAGGGGAGTAGGGGAGGTGTAGGAGGGTGAGGGACGGGACAGAGGAGGAGTGGAGTTCATGGACTGGAGTACGGAGGGAAATTAGTGCAGAGAGGTAGAGGGGAGCAAGGTTGTGAAGAGCTTTATAGGTGAAGACTAGGAGTTTGTTCAGGATTTGTTCAGGAAGGGGAAGCCAGTGAAGAGAGGAGAGGAGAGTCTGCATGTGGTCGAAGTGACGAGCAAGGTGGATGACCCTGGCAGCAGAGTTTTGGATGGAGATAAGGTGAGAGCGGGGGAGGCCAGTGAGAAGGCGGTTATAGTAATTGAGGCGAGAGATGACCAGGGCATGAACAAGGGTTTTGGCAGAGGAGACAGAGAGAAAAGAGCGAATCTTAGCAATGTTATGGAGGGAGAAGCGACAGGATTTGGCAACAGAGTCGATGTAGGGTTTAAAAGAAATGGGTGAGTCAAAGATGAAGCCTAAGCTATGGGCTTGGGGGATGGGAAGGATGGTGACCCCATCGATGAGGATCAACAGGGAAGAGGGAGAGGAAGGATGTGGGGGGAAGATAAGGAGTTCAGTTTTAGCCATGTTAAGTTTGAGTTGACGTTGAGACATCCAGGTAGAGATGTCAGAGAGACAGCTGGTGAGGCGAGGTTGAATAGATGGAGAAAGAGAGGGAGTAGAGAGATAGAGTTGAGTGTCATCAGCATAGAGGTGATATTGGAAGCCATGGGAGGCAATGAGATTGCCTAGGGACAGAGTGGAAATTGAGAAGAGGAGAGGGCCAAGGACAGAGTCTTGGGGAATGCCAACTGAGAGTGGAAGGGAGGAGGAGGTGGAGTTAGCAAGAGATGCATTGAAGGAGTGGTCAGAGAGGTAGGAGGAGAACCAGTCAAGGACAGAGCCACGGAAGCCAAGGGAGTGAAGTGAATCCAGCAAGAGTGAGTGGTCAACGGTATCAAAGGCAGCGGAGAGGTCAAGGAGGACAAGAATGGAATAGAGGCGGTTAGATTTAGCCACAAGAAGATCGTTGGTGATCTTAGCGAGAGCAGTTTCAGTAGAGTGAAGGGCATGAAAGCCAGATTGCAGGGGATCAAGAGAGGAGTTGGCGGAGAGGAAGTCAAGGCAGTGGGATTAGACAACACGTTCAAGAAGCTTGTTTCAAATACTTGTTTCAATACTTGTTTCAAAGGTCTCTCAATAATATTCCTTCTGTCTGGGAAGGCAGCAACTTTCATGAGCATGTTGCACATATTTTATGCTGAATGAGTCATTCCCTTGCATATGATATTGTTTTCATGATTATCACGTGGGATGATGTATTACATGAGTCTTCTGGTGGCCATATTGAAAAATGACCATTAGTATTCAAAGTTGGTGTTGGCTCCACATCTGAGATTGTTTATAATGTCAAGTAAGTTTCTGCCAAGTTTCACGCTTGTATCACAAAGGGAACAATCCTGATGTAAACTGGTACGTATCGCCTCTGCTATACGAGTCTTGGAGAAAGAGGGCAAGCGGAGGTGTCTGAAATGCAGATCTAGAAGGTTTGCTACTTTTGTTGCAGTACACACACACTGTGCTGTTCTGAAGAGAAAAAAAACATTGTTAAATAAAGATGTGTCTTTTCAGAGCATCTAGCCAGGAGACATCAGGCAGAGAAGGAGAAGTGGCGTAGGAAATAGGCTGGTTCAATGGGGCTTGTGAAAACAACATACACAGAACACATGTAACACATATTCCTGGTGTGAGTATAATATATTCATGTATCCTAGTCATGTCCGGTATCAATCAACTTGTAATTAAGAGATATAAGCAATCAAGATGAAAGTTTGTATGTGTGAATTACGTAAAGAAAATAACATCAAAGTATATTGTGAGTTGTGGGCTCACAATATACTTTGATATTTTTTTTACATAGTAGTGTAAATACTTTGAAGTTATTTTATTTACACTGGCCCTGATCCAATGCTGTGTGGATCCCGCATGGAGCCACATGCATGTGTGCACAGCTGCGCACATACACAGCCGTGCAGAACCCTTGTGCAGCCACATTGCTGGCACTTTATGCCGTGCACAAACCACGTGCATCCATGCACCCGTACACAGCTCAATGCGGGGATCCATACAGCATTGGATTGCGGCCACTGTAGGTAAATCTGGAGCTGAAAGGGGGGGGGGGGTTCCTCTTGAGAAATTCACAAGTATTGAGATAGGGGGCGAGAACTGAGGTGTTCTCGCCACCGCGCCCTTGAGTTCTCGTGAATTATTTGGCGGGGGGCTGCATGGGGGCTAGAGGTGAGCAGGGGACAAAGACAAACCCCCTGAATATCTCCAGCCCCTGCCTTGCCTCCCCATCTGGGGGGAAGGGAAAGTTTGGGCTGGGGCAGGGGTTTGGGGCCCAAGTGGGAGTAGGGCAGGGGTGTACTTACCATCTGGGGGGTGGGGTTCTAACTCCCCTGTCATGCTCTGAGTTAGGCCCCTTCCCAGGTCTTTAGTTTAAAAGGAAAAAAACAATAACACATAGCTGGAGCATTCTCATAGAGCTGCTCAGCTCTGTGTGCTCTTTTTAAAGCGCACAGAGCTGAGCAGCTCTTCTGAGTGTGTGTGGCCCTGCAGCCGCCATCTTTGAAAAGGGCACGTAAGGCTAAGCATGCTCAGAAGAGCTGCTCGCCCCTGCAGCCACCATCTTTAAAAAGGGCACACAGAGTTGAGCAGTGCTCTGAGCGTGCTCCAGCTGTGGGTTCCCCCCCCCCCTTTAAACTGAAGACCTGGGAAGGGGCCCAGCGTGGCATGGAGCACTGTGGGGGGTCAGGACCACCCCGGATGGTAGTGCATCCCTGCCCAACCCTCACTAGGATCTCAAGCCCCTGTCCCTGCCCGATCTTTCCCTTTCCCCTCAAGTGGGAATGCCAAGCAGGGGCTGGAGGTACTTAGGGGTCTTGTCTTTGTGCCCTGCTCACCTCTAGCCCCCATACTGACCCCCCCCCACCTGCAACCCCCACCTGGCCCCCTCAAATTCTTGCTGCTTCGGGTTTCTCAGCTTGGCTCAGCTCAAGGTGAGATGGGACCCCCACCCCTTCTCGTTGAGAACTGGCAAGACAATCGAAATGGGTTTCAGCCCTAGTAAATACTTTGTATGTAAATATACTGAAGTATTAAATAATTTACATAGTGTTCTTTACATATATGTAAAGTCCATCTAAAACATACTGGGTGCAATCCTGCTGCCGGCTTATGCCGGCAGCAGGCGCAGTGGTAATCTGGGCGGCAGGTGCTCAGGCACAGTTCCACTCCCAGTCATGGGTGGCCCAAGCAACCACCATAAAGCTGTGAGCAGAAGTCTAGAGCAGCTGCCGATCCACTCACAATTCTATGGCACGGGGAAGGGTGGACTGTGGGTGGACTGCATGGGTGGATGGTGGTCTGTGGCAGCGGCATCTATTTAAACCCACCACTGCTGGAACAAACCCAGGTCCATCTAAAAACACCTACTGATGAAGTTGAAAGGTTGCAGGTGCACATAATTAGCTTAGTTACAGGAAAGAGAAGGACTCTGAGTAAAGGATGGAAATGACACCATCAGTGACTAGTCTATGGGGATGAGGAGCTAGGAACAGTCTGATGGAAGAAGTAGGTTTTCAGGACCACTTTGAGGAATGGGAGGAAAGAGCAGAATGAATGTATTCAGGGGTAGTTCCAGGCATAGGAGTTAACAAGAGGAAGGGTGGAGAATGGGGCAGCTATTTGACCAATTGGGGTCATGTTGGCGGTGGTGAGGTGAGAGGAGAGCAGGTTTGCTGGAGACATCGCTACTTATAGAGACCTGCAGGGGGCCGCCAAAGTAAAGACACCTGCGCTGAGGGAAGTGGGCAAATATTTAACAGAGAACTGTGCCTGCGGCTGTGTGGTGAGGTGAGAGGAGAGCAGGTTTGCTGGAGACATCGCTACTTATAGAGACCTGCAGGGAGCCGCCAAAGTAAAGACACCTGCGCTGAGGGAAGTGGGCGGATATTTAACAGAGAACTGTGCCTACGGCAGCGCTGTGGGCGCGCGCCAGCAGTCGCGTGCCTAAGGGCCGCGCGAACAAGGGCGCGCCCTTGTGCGCGGCCTTAGGCGCGCAACCGCCGGCGCGCCAGGACTCTATCGGCGATACTATCCACTATAGTAGGAATGAAGGGTTCCAAGCGTTTAAGGGTGGAGACGGCTGCCCCTCCCTGCCCACCAGATAAGATTCTAAAGCAACGAAGGATGGAGAGCTTCCTAGCTGGGTGCAGCCCTGACCAGACCAGGAACAACATAGAGGGCGGTTTGGACCTGTTGGTGAGGAATCGCTTTGCGGTTCTTTCCTCTCCGACGATGTTACCAGCAGAGCAGCCCCAGGACTTGGGTTCCCTTACCCCTTCTGGAGGGTGCACAGTGGTAAGGTGATGGTCCCCTGTGGTGGCCCAACACGGGGGGAGTGTGGAAGAAGTTGGTCTGACTGATTTTCTTGCCAATCATGTGGCACTTACTACAGACACTATGCGATTTATGTTCTCACAGCTCAATCAAATGAATGAAAAATTGGAGTCTTTAAACTTGCTTGCCTGCCAAGGGAATTGGGGGGGTGAAGGTTTTGGGCATTTGAACCGTAACTCGGCTTATGTTCCATCTAGAGGACCTGTTGATACAGGGAAGGCTAGGAGAAGTACCCTTCAGGAGATTGTGGACCTGCAGTTGAGAATTAAGAAGTCAAACGCAGAGGAATGTTTAGATGCCAGGAAAGATTCTAGGCATCAGGGGAAAAAAACTGACTTGGGCTGTCAGATGTATAGTGTCTTGCCCAGGGAGTTAATCTTCACCATCTGTCCTTTGGCAGGCGGCTATTTACCTCCTTGGAGCACCCCTTTGGAGGTAGCCGAGAATCTGCGATTGCTGACTCACAAACCTTTTACTAGGCATAATATTTCTGAAATCACTGTTATAACTAACTCCAGGGCCCGACATATGATCAAAGTTCTTTTTGATGCCCCGTTGTGGGTAGCCAGAATTGTGAAAAGGGCAGAGTGGTTAAGGGAGAAAGCTGTTTATATATCGAGGGTAGCGCAAGTGGGCCCAGTTCATTTTCAGGTGATACAGGAGGAACGTCCCCCTTCTGGGAACAGTACCTTTTTAGTGCACTTAGATTCCCATGATCCGGTGGATTCAGTCTCGAGGAGGGGTGGTCCATCTGTGGTTATAAGTCCACTAGCCCATGGGATTAGTAAGGGCCAAGGAGTAAAATGGGCATTAACGGGGACAAGGAGTATGGATTTATATGGAAGTAAGGCTGTAATCACAGTAAAAGAGGGGCGATCCTCTGAAAATAAATCCCCTATGGAAGTGCTAAATGGTGAGTTACAGCTGGTACAAGGGGAAGTTAATAGCGGTGGGGCAGGAAGTATGGAAATAGATCATGCACCTGATGGATTATATCAGGCAGGGAAAACCAGACTAGAATATCATGGCTCAAAAACCTTCCAAACCCTCATGCATCACAGCCAGAAAGGATATTTAGATAAGTTTGGATCCTTGTCAAGGAAATTGGGAGAATTCCAAAGTCAAAGGTCGCTGCCGATCCCCGCATTGGGGCGAGGGGGCAGCCGTGAATTAGTTGCTGAGGCTTCTCCCTTACCTTTTTGCCCTCTGGTCTCCTCCTCCTTAGTTGAGGTGGGGGAGATGGTAGGAAGGAGGGCTGGTAGTGATGACACGGTGGCGCCCCTAAGTTCTGGGGAAGCTCTAGCTGGGGCCGTGTGGATTTCCTTTACTCTTATTGAGCTGAAGGGAAATGAGATGATGAAGGGGGAAGAAGCTGGGGGTGGATGACATATGGCATTGGGCCACCAGACCCAAAATTCTGCATCATTAATTACCCCTCCCCGGTCTTTGGGGCAAGTGAAGGTGGGGGACCAAGGCTTGAGCAAGGAGCAATCCCAGGAGGGATGACTCCCAGCAAAAGATCCCCGCGTTCTTAGATTTCGGAGCTGGAACATCGTGGGGTGGAGATCCCGCTTGCAGGATGTCAATTTTCTTATCTTCCTGGATAAATATAATTTTGTTTTGTTACAGGAAACGTGGACTCTGTCTGAGTTTACATGTGAAGGGTTTAGGGTTTTTGCTATACCGGCAAGTCCTGCGACAGGCCCCGGTAGACCAAGTGGTGGCCTTGCATTGTTAGTCTCCCAGGACCAACATGCTCAAATTCAATTTTGTGACTCCTTAGGAGCTTATTTTGCTGTGCATTATTGTTTATTCCCATCTGGATTGGAGCTATTGGTGGGGAATCTGTATTACCCCCCTGCCTCGTCCCCTTTTTTCCCCCATGAACTTCCTGGGGATAGTTCAGGAAAAACTGCAGGGGTGGTGTAGGGTATACCCGGGGGCTATATTGTTGCTAGGTAGGGATTTTAACATAAGAGTAGGCAACCCCACTATATTGGTAGAGCCCCCTAGACTTGACGACACTGATTTTCTTCCACCAGTACGTACCTCTAAGGACTGTGTGATTAGTTCTGGCGCAGATCGGTTACAGGAATTGTTATCCACTACTGGACTCATGATTCTGAATGGCTGCACTCACGGAGATTATGAGGGGGCTTTTACATTCCATTCAGTAAGGGGGTCTAGTGTAATCAACTACTTTTTGTTATCTGTGCTTTTTTTTCAAAATGTCCTTGACTTTCGTGTTATTCCTAGGCCTGAATCTGACCATTTCCCCCTTTCACTTCTATTGGTTGACCCTTATATCCCCCAGTTAGGAGGGAGTGTGCTTGGGCTGACATCTGAAAACGAAGGAGGGGGTTTGGTACGGGTTAAATGGACTGCAGACGTAGAGGCAGCGTTTACTGAATTTACCCTACAGCCTGTAGTTGAGAGGTTGGTGGGCAGGATAGCAACTCTAGAGGGTGACTATCTGGCTGAGTTTGATAAGCTGATTGCTTGGCTTCGCCCACTCTTGACTTATGAGAAAACGATGCATCTTGGGTCGAGAAACCTACCTTCTTGGTTTGACAAGGAGTGTAGGGATCTGAGGGGAGAGCTAAGGTGGATGGTTAGAGGGCTGAAGAAGGAAGCCACTTGGGCACGTAAATTAGAACTTTTGACATTTCGGAGGTACTACTGACAAAGGATTGCATCAAAGAGATCTGAGTTCCAGAGGTGGAAATGGGACCAGTTGCGGGAGGCTGTTCTCCAGAGAGACCAAAGGTCTTTCTGGAACCTTGTCCGCCCTGGCCGCTCTAGGAACTTAGCTCCAACAATCCAACCTGCACGGTGAGAAGAGTTTTACACAAGGCTCTTCTCCTCTACTCCGGATGAAAAGATCTTTTCTTCTCCAGCTGTATGCCTTCTGGAGTGGCCCCCTATTACTAAGGAAGAAGTGATCTCCCTCATAGGCAAACTTAAATCTGGTAAGGCCCCAGGGGAGGACTTTATCCCTGTAGAAGCACTGAAGGCCAGACCTGATTGGTGGGCGGGCTTCCTGGCTCCACTTTTTTCTGCTATAAACTCTTCAGGAGAGATCCCCAAAGGCTGGGGCAATGGGATTGTAGTCCCGATATATAAGAAGGGTGACACTTCCCAGCCAGGGAATTATCGACCAATTTGCCTTTTAAGCGTAGTTGGGAAATTGTACACCCGCTCTTTGTTGGAGAGGATGCAGAAATGGATGAGTGAGGATAACATCTTAGAGCTGGAGCAAGCAGGATTTCAGAGTGGAAAGTCCACCATGGACCAAATACTTGTCCTTTCCGCTCTTGCTAACCATTATGTCGCCCAACAGGGAAAGTTTTTCCTATGTTTTATTGACCTTTCTATGGCCTTCGACTCTATTAATAGAGAAAGGCTCTGGGCTAAACTGAGTGCTACATCAATTGATAGGTGGCTGCTTTTCCTACTGATTCAGATTTACACCGGGAATTTAATTCGGATACGTCCAGCATTGGCTTGTCCGCTTTCGAAGGCGGTTAAGGTTCAAAAGGGAGTCAGACAAGGTTGCTTGCTGGCTCCAGGACTATTCAATCTTTTTATAAACAACATAATTTCATCTTTGAAAGATGGTAACACACATCCCCCTAGGATCGGTGCAAGGGAAGTCCCGGCCCTCCTATACGCGGACGATATGGTCCTGATTTCTCAGAGCCTGGTGGGGCTAAGAAGAGCCTTGCAAAAGTTTGGGGAATATTGCGGCAGGGAGGGCCTGAAGATAAACTATGCTAAAACAAAAGCTATGGTGATGGGAAGACAGGGTAGTAGGAAATTTCACCGATGGGAAATTGGGGGTAACCTTATTGCCCAGGTAAATGAGTATAAATATCTAGGGGTAATCTTTAATTCTACAGGGAGCTGGAGACATCATTTCCAGGCAGTAATGCTTCAATCTAGAAATTCCTCAAGAGCAATCCTTGGGTTTTATTTCTCCCAAGGAGGGAGATTGGTATTACCGGCTCTACAGCTCTTTAAGATTAAGGTCATCCCACAAAGTTTATATGCTTTTCCAGTTTGGGGCTTTCCTTACTTGATGAAATTAGAGACCATTCAGAATCAGGTTCTCTGTTCTATCCTGGGGGTTCCGAAAAGTACACCCCAGGTTATACTGAGGCGGGAAACGGCCAGTTCTACAATCAGATCCAGAGCTCTGCAATCATTGGTGGGGTTCTGGTTGAGAGTCATTTTGTTCCCCTCTCAGGGAAATTCTCTGCTGACTGTAGCGGTGAAAGCGGGTCTCCTGAATATCTGGAGCTGTCAGGTGGAGGGCGAAATTAAGCTTTTGGGCTTCTCGAGGGAAGCCCTAGAACCCTTGGGTCTTAAAAGAGCTATGATCCTAATTAAGAGGAGGATCTTGGATCAGGAGACGCAAGAGGAGGATTCTTTGCTGGCTAACCAGCAGGTGGCGCCAGACTACCCTTTGAGTGGAATTCTGGATCTAAGAAATAGCTATTTACATCTGTGGCCGGACTTTAATCATCGTAAGATCTTTACATGCTTTCGCTGTAATGTGTACCCATCTGCTATGCTGGAGGGGCGTTATAGGGGTACCCCCAGATTAGAGAGAATCTGCCAGCTGTGTGACCTAAATGAGATGGATTCTCGAGAACATATCCTCCTTCACTGTACTGCCCTAAAAGGCCCTAGACTTGTTTTGCTGGATAGGTATATACAGGACTTCACAGATTATGGGAGCCTGGAGAGGAGATTTTTCCATGAGACAGATTCGATCCTTACAAGAACGGTGGCTAGATATTGTCAAATCTTTCTTCGTTTAAGAGCCTGGTGGCTGGGTACTGAAATAATGCCAGTATAAACTGTTGGCTATGGATTCCAAGGTGTATGAATATTTATGTCATTTAAATCCTGGTTATTGTGGGGCATTTGGGGCTGCGGATGATGGGGCGTTATGTAGGACCCAAAACCTTAGGTTAAGGGAAATGCATAAGTGGGGTCATGTTGGCATGCGGAGGTATGGGGGGGGGGGCAGGAGGGAGAAACACTATCAGGGGCATTGGGAGAGACATCTTGTGTCTGTTCCCATGTCCTGCTCCTGCTTTGGGATATTTGGGGGTTGAGGCCCATGTGGCCCCTGATCGCTGCTTACTGTGAGGTCAGTGGCAAACAAAACAGCAACCATTACCGAGACCTTGTTGGGTGAAGCATCTGGGTCTATATTGTCCCAGAGGGTGTCATCCAGGTACTTGGTGCAGCATCAGTCTAGCATTGGGGGCCGGGGTGGGTGGGTGTGGTCTGTAAAGACACTCTGGTCTTTTATCAGGTGCCTAACTGTTCCCATATAGTGTGTCCACCTTGTGTTGGAGTTGGCTGGGGATAGATTGGGGATTCTGCTGGTGTGCTGACCACCCTGCTGCACAGCAGACTCCCCGACCGAACTGGCTGACTTGGTCTCAGAGGTTGTCTTGAAGTCACCCAAACTTATAGTCTTGGGTGACTTCAGCATACATGCTGAGCCCAACCTTTTAGGGACAGAGTAGGACTTCATGGCCTCCATGACAACCATGGGTCTATCCCAGATTATATCTGGCCCAACACATGAGGTTGAATTTATGGATCTGATTGGTTTCCAGAACTTTCAGGGAATACTTGCTGATCTTAATGGCTACTCTGTTGATGACCTGGTTGTTTTATGGAATGATATCTTGACCAAAGCCACTGACACGATTGCACCCAGGTGTCTGCTCTCACTGCTGCATAGATCCCCTGATACATGGAGGATCTGAGGCAGATGAAGCAGAAGGGTAGGCAGTGAGAGCACAGGCGGCAGTCAACTCGTGCTGAAGCTGACTGATTGCAGCACAGATAATTTTTAAGGGACTATGCCGTGGCTGTGATGGCGGTGAAGAGGAGAAGAAAACTTTCTATCATAGTGTCTGCAAAGTCTTGTCTTGCGGAGTTTTTTAGGTGGTGAATGGCCTGGTTAATCAGGACTGTCACCATGAACCTGAGGCATCTGCTGTGTTTTTATTAACTACTTTGCAGACAAAATCACTTGTATTCACCACGACTTGGGTGCTACTACTTCAACTGCAAAGTTAGAGTCTGGGGTCATCTCAATGCTTTCGGATTCCTGGACCCATTTCAGTCAGTTTTTTGTCTGGGATATATCACAGAGACTGCGCTTGTGGCCATGGTCTATGATTTACGCCTGGCGATTAACAGAGAGACTTGTGCCTTGCTGATCATGTTAGATCTTTCAGTGGCTTTTGGTACAGTTGATCATGAGGTGGTGTTGACTAGGGCTGTAGCGGAATATCGCAGTGGTAGTTATTTCCGCCGGAAACAGCGTTTCCGCAATTACTGGTAAGGTGTGGAAGAGGCTTTCATTCCGCTAATTTCATTCCGTTACTTCTGCAGTTCCGCTAATTTCATTCCGCTACTTCCACAGACTTCACAAAATAGCAGAAACATGACATTTTCGCTACCTCCGCCATTCCGCCAGTGCCACAAAATAGTGTAACAGCGGTTTTCCGACAGTTTCTGCAACTTTTCCACAATTCCGCAATTTGCGGAATGCCGGTGGAATTAGCGGAATGTCCGCAGAAAAGTCACGATGTGGCGCGGGCAATTTTGAAATGGCGGAATGGAATCGCGGCACAGTAACTGCTGCTGCCGCATCAGCCCTAGTGTTGACACGTCAAGGGGAAACGGCAGGTTTGCAAAAGCATGGCAGCTTTGTGATTATTGCAGCATTGCAGCATGATTCCGCTGCCTGGATTCCTGAAACTGTTTCCTGTTGGCTCCGCGCTGCTCTGCGCAATCCCATGCGACCTGCACTGACCAAATTTGATTGGCCAAGTTCAGAGACCAGACCGCCCTTATCTTTTGTTTTTATTTAAATTTCATTCTGCTGCCCCTTTAAATAGGGGGGCTTCTACCATTTTCCTCCCTTGATCCTATTCTCCTTGGAGAGGATGGAGTTGCTGTGAGCAGCGACACCAGCAGTGCGGCACGACGCGACACGAGGAGAGAGAGAGAGAGAGAGATTCCGTTGCTGAATTTTGATCATAAATGTACCAAAAACTTTTGTGTAAGTGACTGTAATTTGCAAGTTTCATCATTGATATGTATGTAGTTGGTTGCTGTTGCTGGTTGCTGATGGAGTTTTGTGATTATTACTGTCATTTACACACACACACACACACACACACACACACACCCACCCCTTGGAGTCATTGCAGATAGATTGCTTCCCTCCCATCCCATATTCCTTCCCATTCCTGAATCCTGCACTCCCAGTCCAATCGGTGTGTGTGTGAACTAGCCAGCCAGAAGCTGCTCACACCCCTCCGTTCACCAGCAGGCATCCGTTGTCCACTCCAGACCATGACCCTCACGGGGCCGGCCCACCACCCGTCATGACTAGTCCAGCCCCAGGACTGAGTCGGACAGCGAGTGTGTGTGTGTGTGAGCTGCAAATTGAAATGCATGATGACATAGGTCCTGGGATGCAACTTGGGTTGTTGTGGAACAACTTGTTGCAAGTAAGCCAGCGCGGTGGCAGCGTGCTGGCAGTCGGTGGCTGGCGTAACTTCAGATCCGAGCTTTGCTGAATCCTCACCCCACCCCCGCCCCGCCCATTAAGTTATTTAATTTTATGGGTCAAGGTCAACGGGACTTGGGAGTCAATGGGAGGGGACTGCATGAAGTGCTGGTGGCAGGTGCTGAGTCAGACTCAGAAGTTCAGATTTCAAAACGAGCTGAACTACCATGCCCACATAGCAGATAGTTTTATTATTTTAATGTGGTGACAGAGAGTTCATGGTAGCGGGCACAGCATGAAGAAGCGTGTCTTCATCATCACACCTTGTTCTTTCTTCTGCTCCCCTGCCCCATTATCATACATTTTCTTCTAGTAAATGGGAGTGGGAGACAGCTCATGGGGTACCAGTCATGCTGGACAATGGGGACACAGCGCACACACAGCTGAGGGCTCCGAGAGTCCCCCCCCCCCAATCTCGGCTGGGTTGGGCTGGGCTGGGCTGGCCCGCCCCGTGCAGTGGGCAGTGGTGTGTGTGTGTGCGCGTGCGTGCTGGGAGTGGTGGTGAGGACACAAAAAAGTGTTGTTGTGACTGGCTGTGGATACAACTCAGTATCGAACCCCCAAGTATATTCCATCTGTGACTGAACTTTTACTTGAGCTGTACTCCCCC
>QEPC01011448.1:552136-566048 GCA_003113815.1 Sphenodon punctatus
CGTTCCCCATATACTTACTGTCTGCCCTCCTCTGCAGACTGCTGCAACCATCCTGATTGTAACCAAGCCAAGCACACACACCTGAGACTTCGCATCCACCTGAATGTTTGTTTGTCTTCTCCCCTGTCTCTTCCACTGTCCCCTCTCCCTGTCTCCCCCTCCTTGTCTTTTAGATTGTAAACCACAGGCAGGGACCACGTCTATTTCTATGTTCTGTACAGTGCCAAACACATGACTGGTGCTATATAAATGTTTATTATAATAAAATAAAATAATAATAATAATTAATAAGCAAGGCACATAAAAGGAGGGCCCTTAAGGCTTATCCTTTGCTGGTGATCAGAGCTTCTGGGTTCCTGTGATCTGGCCCGTGCATTGGTATTTGGAGAAACTGTGGTTTACTAGACTCCCTTCCCTTTCCCTGTTCCTGTGTGAAGAGTGCTGTGTGTGGTGAGTGGTTGTGTGCAAGTGGTGTGTGCTTCTGTCTTCCTTATTGTTGACCTTCCTTGCCTTCCTGTGTGTGGTTGCCCTAATCCCTCCCTGCTCCCCTCTGCGGTTCCCAAGGCCTGGGGTCCCTCCTCCCTCCACACTGGTTTCCCCTCCTGGGCCATCTGTGTGTGGAGGATCACTATAATCCAGGACGTGACATCTCTGGTAGGCCCACTGATGAATGGTGGCTGGGTCAGGTGCCTTGTAGCATACAATTGACCACACAGTGATACACCATACTGATGGCTCCTTTAACCCCAATAGTGTGCATCTGAGAGTGGGGTTTGTGTCTTTGTGTTGTGTACCCCCTTCTTTGGTCCTGTTTCCTCTTGCTATCCCATATTCCCCACACCCACCAACACTACTTCAGTCTTGTCAGGATTCAGCTTCAGTCTGCTATGCCTCATCCAGTCCCCCACAGCAGTCAAACAGTGGGAAAGCACAGACTGCTAGGCCTGGGTCTGATGAAAGTGAGAGGTACAGCTGGGTGTCATCAGCATACTGACAACAACTCACTCCAAACTGCCTCACGATCTTGCCTAATGGCTACATGTACAAGTTGAATGCGGGGGGAGACACAGAATAGAACCTTGTGGGACACCACATGAGAAGTCACAGGGGGAAGATTACTTACCCCCAGCACCACCTGTTGGGTCCTACTGGCTAGGTAGGAACAGAACCATTGTAGAATCCTGCCCGGTCCCGCAAGATAGTCACAAACAGCTCATGAGCAACTGTGTTAAAAGATGCCAGGAGATCTAATAGGACCAGTAAGGTCAAACATCCCTAGTCCATCTACCAGTGCAGGTTATCAACCAAGGCCACAAGTGCAGTCTTATACCCTGGTTGAAAATCAGACTGGGGGGAATCTAGAAAACTGAGACTATCTAGATGCTCCCGGAACAGCTGAGCCACCACCCGTTCAATAACCTTCCCTAAAAAGGGAAGGTTAGAGACTAGTTGATAACTGGCAAGTGAACCAAGATCAAGTGATGGTTTCTTGAGCAGAGGTCGAACCACCTCCTCCAAACATTCTGGCACCCTGCCCTCCTGAAGTGAGGCATTGATCACCCCTGCCAGCAACAGCTCTAACATCTCCCGGCAGGCCTTGACCAACCAGGATGGGTACGGATCCAATTCACAACAGGTGGCCCTAACCGCCTCCAGACCATCCACAGCCCCCACTGGCAGCACCTCTTGAAACAGATCCCATGAAATCACACCAGATGGGGCTTCCACACACTCTGACTCTCCTCCTTCTGCAGAAACTACAGCACCGAAGTCATGGTGAATCCGAGAGATCGTATCCACAAAGTAATTGACAAACATGTCACAGTGGACCCTGGAAGATTCCACATCCAGGCAGAGAGAGGCCAGACTGGCCATCCCCCCACCACCTGGAACAGATCTGCTGGATGAGACTTTGCGGCTGATATGAGGGCAGCAAAGAATTCCTTCTTTGCTGCCCTCATGGTCATGGCATAGACCTGTAAACTAGTTCCATGTCCAAACCTGTTGGCTTCAGCCTGTGAAGCGCCCATTGTCGCTCTAGAGCGCCCATTGTCACCATAGAGCACCCATTGTTGCTCTAACCACCACCCTTCCTGCTTCAAGCACCGCAGCCCCCAAGTGAACCAAGGTAACCTGCAGTGCCAGAGCTGGGGGCGGATGCATCGGAGCCATCCGGTCAATGATGTCTGCCAGCAAGGTGTTCCAAGCCAGAACAAGGTCCTCAACTGAATGGCTGTCAAGATGAGAGGGCAATTCCCCCAAAGCAGTCTGGAACTGATCAAGTTCCATCAATCTCAGTGGGCGAGCTGATCAAATAGGCTCCACACCTCTCTGGAGACAGACATGTGCCTGGAGCCTGACCTGGAGAAGGTAATGATCCATACATGACAACTGCATTGTTGATACCTCCCCCACCAATATATCCCCCGTCTCAAGGTCAGTGCAGAACACCAGTTTGAGAGTATGGCCCCCACACCATATGTCAAGCTGATGCCAGTGAGATGGGGTAGGAAGGGGAAGAAACACCACCCACGCATGCCGCTAGCACACCAGGAAGCTCTGCTCACGTGATGTGGAGGAAAGAAGCCTGTCAGGATAGTATGTGGGTCTGTCCGTGTGCTCATGCATGAGGAACCTGGACCCCTATCATCATAGGGCGCAGAGCGGTATAACAGGGAAGGGGACCCACTCTCTCGGTGCTCACACATAAGGGAGGAGGCAAGGAAGGTCTGTGAGGGGGGTGTAGGTTCGACAGGGGAAGGGACCAGGTCCAAGGGGGAAAGGTTCATGGGACTTACATGCTCAGGGGAAGGAAAGGGATGACCCCAAGGGCAAGGAGGGGAAGCACCCACACGAGCCTGCAGGCTCTCTCAACCACCCACTCACCCAAGGAGTCACGGGGAACAGGGAGCAAACGTGAAATCCAAACACACTAGGGTAATCACAAACACATGAGGAAATGAAGGTCAGGATAGGGCAGGGGGTTGGGAAGGATAAACACACACTAATAACCCAAGTCAAGGCAGTCACAAATCAAGCACTTATCTCACAGGGGGGGCAGTCTCTCCAGGCATTCTCGCTCTGTTCACCGGTGCTGTTGGTTCATCAGCGCCAGCATTTTAAGCTCTAGCTCTGCCCCCCATGCATGCCTGTAGGCACGCGGAGCACCGCAACGGGGGGTGGGGCTCCACAACATCCTGGGAGGCTCTGGGGCCACCTGCCATGTTGCCTGTACCGTTGGAGCCTCCAGAGGGGGGTGGCCACATTGGCGTCAGCGCCTCGATCTTGCTGTGGGTAAGGGGGGGGCCTCACTGCTCCTGAGACAGCCGCTGAGCCGAGAAGCGGCTACGGCAGCTGACAGCTGATGACCATTTGGGACAGGACCATGGTTGCCATGACGGCCATGAACTCACACTCCGCCCCCGCAAGACCAGCATTGGCATGAATATTGAAGTCCCCGAGGACCAAGGTCCTTGGGGAACGTAACACCACCTCCAACACCAGTTCAACTAGAGCGGAAAAGGATGCTGCCAGACAGGAAGGTGCACGGTAGACCAGGAGCAGCCCTAATCTGTCTCCCGCCAAATTGATCACCAGATGAAGGGCCTCGATCCCTGGTATTAACTGTACTGGACTGTACGTGGACCTCACAGTCCACGACTCCCTAAAAATAATGGCTACACTGCCCCCCCCGTCCCTCAAGCCTTGGCTAATGTTGCATGGAGTACCTGGCTGTGACAAGGTCCACCAAAATAGGCCCAGATTCCATGTACAACCAGGTCTCTGTAAGACATACAAGGTCAGCAACCTGGTCCAGAATTAAGTCATGGACCGTTGATGATTTATTAGCCACCGACCTTGCATTCAGAAGCAGGAGCTTCGGCCCGAGGGGCCTCTGATCCCCATCCACCTGAGCGATAGCTCGAGGAACAGGCACGAAACATCTCATTTCCCTTGTAGATCTACAAACACACCCGTTGGGACCATATCTCCCCCACCCCATCAAAACTCCAGTGGCTGTTCCACCCCCCCCCCCCGTCTGCTCAGCCTTGGCCCCCAACCCTAGGCTGTTCCACCTCCCTGATGGAGGGGACCCCCACCCCTCCCCTTCTCCCTCCACCCACTAGCCCCTCCTGCCCCCCCTCACAGAGGGGCACACAAAAGCCATTGTACTGATAAGTAAAACAAACAAGGGAGGGGCTGTAGTTGTAGGTGGTTGGAAGGCTGGGAGCAATTGGGGAGTTGGAGTGGGGGTGCAAGTGGAAGGGGCTAGGGGTGCAGGTGGGTGGGAGGGTCTGGGCGAGTTGTAGTGGGGGAGATTTAGGTCAGAGGGGATCAGAGATGGAGTGGGAGGTTGCAGGTGGGAGTTGGGTGGAAGAGAGAGAGACACACACAGACACAGACACACACAGACACAAACACACAGTGTCTGGTGGGACAGGGGGTGCTGCCCAGGTGAGGCCTAATCTGGGGGGCCAGTAGGCAGACTCACTAGGGCTCAAAGTCAGGATGGGATAGGTCAGGCTGGGTTGGGTGGATGCAGCATCTGGCAACGCTGCTCTGGGAGGCCCCATGAGGAGGGGCCAGAAGCAGCCAGAAGGAGCCGGCTGGAAAGTTGCCAGGAGAAGCTGCTACCACCACTTGGTCAGTTGCATTGCCAGGCTGGGGAGGGTGTAAGGGAAGTTTTTTCTCCCCTAGTTTTTTCTCCCCCTTCTCCTGTGGACTCTCTTGCTCTGTACCTCACCTGCACAGGCTGGAAATTCTCCTGCAGGGCAGGAGATTCCGCTGGGGGAGGGATATTTCCCACATTTGCCTCGAAACCCTGCTGATCGTTCACTGTCCTGCTGTCCAGATCATTACGTCTACCCCCAGATGATTGTTTACTGTCCTGCCTGCCTGATAGTTCAATCTCCCCCACTGTCCGATCCGGCAAGGGGGAAATGAATGATCGGGCAGACAAGAGAGTGAAGAATTGGGTTCGGGGAGAGTGAACAATTGGGCAGAAGGACAGTGAATGAGGACAGGTGTTTTAAATGCCACCATCCCCCACCCTCCAACTGCCTGGCTCTAGTGGGGATCATCCAGGTCTCAGGGGGAATTTTGAAGGTGGTTCCCTCAGCCAGCGCAGTCTGAGTCATCTACGCTGGGACAGGAAATAATAATAATAGGTTTTACGTAGTACTCCCCTGCCATCGCACTTGGAACACTTCACATTCAACACAACTTTTACTCCTCACAACAGCCCTGCGAGGTAGCTTAGGCTGAGAGAATAATGCAACTGGCCCAAGGTCACCCAGTGAGTTTCTGGCTAAGGCGACACTTGAACCAGGGCCTCTCCCTACCTTTTGGTTCAGGCATACACCACACACTTAGCCACTCCACCACCCTGGCAGATAGATGAGTGGTGCTGCAGCCAGGCACAACCACACATATGCATGTCATAAGTTCAGCTTATTTATATTTGTTTATTTATTTATTTGACTTATATCCTGCTCCTTCCAGCCCTACGGCAGCTCAGGGCGGCTCACAAAATATTTAAAATGGTTCCATTGGCCATAATGGTACTTTTAACATGTTATAACTTTTGTAATGTAACAGTAAGTTTAGAATCACCCAGTGAGCTTCTGGCTAAGGTGAAATTTTAACCAGGGACTCCCCCTATCTCCTCATTCAGGTAGCATGCACTTAGTCACTACACCACCTTGGTGGCTGGATGATTGCTGCTGCAGTCAAGCACGACCACACTTATATGCATGTCATAAGTTCAGTTCTATTGGACATAATGGTACTTTTAAAATGTTATCACTTTTCCAATAATAAAACAGTAAAGATAGAGTAAGAGCCAAAAGGATCTAGGATAGAGTGTCCTTTAATTTTTTAAGAAATTAAATGTAAGATATACGTTGCAGAAACTCTGCAAAGCCCGTCAATACATTTCCGAAAACAGGAAGTGTTTACTGTCTCCCACTGAAAAGCACAGGCTTTCATTGCAAAATGAAAGTTTGCAACCGCCTTAACGTAGAGCTGATACTGTAGCTCTATAATTCTGAAAACTCATGGGCAATAAAAGTGAATGCAGCCAGAGACATCTCAGACTACTCTTACACCACAATCAGAGGGACTTCAAAAAATGATGATGCCTTTAAATCTGCCTCACATTGAACACTGAAATGCAATAAATATCAGACTATGTTAAATTTGGCTTATTATTGATTTATACCCCCACCTTATTCAAAAGGCTCAGGGCATCTCACAATAACTGAAACAGACCCCACTCCTTCAACCCCTCCCCATCCACTTCAATTCCCCAGCTCTCATCAAGAAGAGTACCTTCCCCATACACAACCACTCCTTCTCTCACCCAGAGAAGCCTCCTTTCATCCCTCTTGAAGCCCAGGCTCACCTCCCTTTTCATGGGGGGCATTGGTGACCTTCAATACCCTCCCACCCACTCCCTTATATCTCACTAGAAAGTGCCTTCATCCTTCTCGCCCTAGCCTTTCCTCCCAGGCCATGCCTTCGTGGGTTTCCTACCCTCCCATCCCACATGATCTTACCCATCCACTCCTGCCAAATATCTCCCTTAAAACAAAATAAAATACCAATTAATAAAAAAGCCCTCACCTTAAAATCAGTCCAGCAACCATAAACAAATGGTCAGTCATTGGCTGTCACCTTGGAGCTGAGCAGCAGCTTATGTGGGTATGACAGCAGTGCCCTCCCACACACTCCAGCTGGGCTGGGTGACTCTTGATTGTGGTAAAAGTGGATGGAAGCAGTCAAGAGTGATTTTTTAAAAGTGACACAGCAATGTATCTTAGAGGAAAGTTAACATAATGCCACATTCAAAGATAAAATAGATCCCTTCGATAAAGTGCCCATTTTGCATATGCAATACAAACCAAGCAGAAAAGCTTTCCAGCATCTTGCACTGGAACCAGGAGTAGTCCCAGATCAGTGCACGTGCCCCTCCCTGACCCATTATCTCGAGAGAGAGTGTTTGTGCAGCATGGCATAGTGTCCAGGGGTTTGCTTTGCTTGGATTCTGGGTTAGGTGGGGCCTGTTTAGAGGACCATGTGTCTTGGGCCATTTACCATCTTTATGCTGGTGATCAGGTGCCTGTGTGTGCTGGGTCACAATGTGTTGGCCACATTAGTCAATTAAGATTTTTCTGGGACTTCAACTCCTTGGTGGCTTGGTAAGAAAGTGTCTCCATCTCTCCGATATATCTGACAGCATCAATGGGTGTTTTTAGATGGACCTGGGGGTGGCCACCCTGGGTCTGCTATGCTATGACTGTGGTGGGTTTTGATGGTGGCAGCTGGGCCACAATGTATCCATGCATTGGCCCCCTCCTTCGCACCATAGAGGTGTGCACTGGGAGCCGATTTCCCAGCTACTGTAGGCTGCCACCTGAAAGCTCTATGGATGTTGCCAGGCTGGAAGCGGAGATGCAGTGGCCCATCTGCAAGTAGACAGATTACTACTCTGCCCCTGGCCAGTGATCTTGGTTTGGGCGACCTACTCCATTTGTGGTGCTCTGGATGTTCCAGAGCATTGCAAGCAGAGCTGGGCTGGATCAAGCAGTGTCTGCGCCGCTTCATCCCAGGGTGGCCTGCGCGTACATGGGTGGACTACCTGCAAGTGGGGCAGAGCAGTAGCAGAGTAGGTGTCTATCTAAAGAAACCCATTGTCTGAGGCACAAATGTCCTCCTGTGGGCTCAATAGGACAGCTATTCTGCCACCACAGTGAACTGGACCCACCCCTGCCTGTATTGCTGTCAACCTCCAGGAACATGCTCACACTGAGGGTGTTTTTAAATGAGCAAAGCTGGGGAGAGGTGATCCATGGCTGCTGAGTGGCGGCTGCATGGGGAGAGATTCTAATGGGGGACTCCCAGGGTGGCCACCACAGCCACACAGGCAGCCTTCATACACTCCTGCCACCAACCAACCAGTCTTGCAAACCAACCAACCTTGCAAACAACTCACATGAGCAGAGGTTCACCCACCCACCGAGCAACACCCCCACCCCAAGCCCCACCCAACTGTCCTCCCTCTGCCATGATGCACAGCCACAGATACCACAGAACCATGAAGCCACAGCAGACATTAACCCATCCTGCCCATGACCCCAGGATCCAGTGCTGCTGCTGACAGTTCCAGCGAACCACATATGTGCATACTGGGTGGAATACACAGGAATCACAATACACCACTCTCAGAATGCGTGTGTCCTTTAAGGACTCACAGTAGGACTGGGGGAAGGATGGGAGGCTGGCCAGATGTGGTGTCACTCAGGGCTTAGGGGCAGCAAACCTCCATGGTACTGGTGGACCTGTCCGCTGGCATGGGTGGCCGCCCCAGTTCATATGGGCAGGGGATGTATTAGTTCCCATTATTATGCACTTTTTGGGTTTGCCCCACACAGCACACTCCAGATTTCTCAGCAATGCCATGTGAATGGCCATTAGTGGGTTCTGAGTGGCTCACAAAGCGTGCATCTCCCCCCACACACACCACCTTCAGATGGGTGGTTGAATGAGTGGATCCTGGGTGGCCATGCATGGTAGTAGCTTGTTTTAAAACACCCTGAGATGCAGCTCCCAGTATTGCTTTGTTTCTCCCTCCAAAAAGTAAGTCAGTTGTGAGCTCTCCACCTCTGCTGAGGGTATTAGGGAGTCTCGGTGCAGACTGAGCAGAACCTACACAATGTAGGGCAATGCAATGCACCTCATTCTCTTCAGTCTCATTCTATGTGTGTACCTGGATGCAGTATGACACCCTGTGCCTGGGCTCTGCCACTGGGAGATCAAGCCCCTTGTGACCTGCACTCCTAGAAGAGGTATCCCTGGGGCACTGAGAAGCAGCTCTTTGGTCTTCTCTGCAGAATCCTCACTGCTCCCACTTGTCTCTGTTGGACACAGTCTTCACTTCTCTGTTCCTGGGAACAATCTTCCACACAATACTACACAGCCCTTGTACCAAATCAAATACTTTGGGGAAATCGCTGACTTGATGGTCAGCAAGGTAGTACCTGCATTCTCCACCACTTACGTAACAGGGTACGGTGTTGTGTGCGTGGATATTTTCAGGATCAGGTCCCAACCACTCAGTCTCTCAGGAAGTTAGCATAAATTACTCATTTATACAGGCACAGTCCATATACTCTATATTCATCATATACAAGTCTCTGTTGCATATAACTAGCCCAAGCCTGGCCAGGCAGCAATCCTCTGGCAGGTTTCTCACACAACTCACTTCCAGGAGTCTCTGTCTCTGTCTCTCTGAACGTGATTGGTGCTGCACGGAGTACCCGACCGGAACAAGATCAGCCAGAATTGGCCCCAGTTCATGGTCTGGCCAGGTCTCCGTGATACACGTGAGATCGGCAGATACATTGTTGCCTTATTTGCCACCAACCTTGCATTCAACAGCACCAGAACCAGACCAAGGGCCCCCTGACCAAGCTCCACCCGCTCATCTTCTGGGGGAAGGATAAGCGGGACAGGCACTAAACACCTATCCCGCCTCCCCACTCTCCCATCCCTCCTCCTGAGACCATACCTCCCCTGGCCTGCCACAACCCCAATAGCCGCTCCTATCCTCCCCCCGGCTACCCCTCCAGCCCCCCCTCCCTGGCTGTCCCACCCAAGGTGCGAGGGATAACCCTCCCCCTCCCCTACTCCCCCCTCCCAACATATCCCTCCCTACACTACCCCATATCCCCTGGGGCTCCCCCTCTCACAAGGAGACCCTCCTCCCAACCATTCAGGCTACATCTCCCTGTCTCATTGGGAGGTATAGTCCACCCCCCACCAATCTCCCCCTAACTCCCCATTACCCAACCCTCCTCTGTCACTGGAGGGTCCATTCCCACCCCCTGGGCCTTCCACACCACCTCTCACTGAGGGAGAAGGCCCCACCTATTCCCTGCCCCCC
Organism: Sphenodon punctatus; assembly: GCA_003113815.1. Classification (NCBI taxonomy): domain Eukaryota; kingdom Metazoa; phylum Chordata; class Lepidosauria; order Sphenodontia; family Sphenodontidae; genus Sphenodon; species Sphenodon punctatus. Next base: position 562,080 of record QEPC01011448.1, read on the forward strand.
TCTGCCACTGAGGGGTATTCCAGACATCAGCCCCCCCTTTCCCCACCCACCTCAACATTTCCCCTTCCTCCACAAACCATATCTCCCCACCTTTAATTAACACAATATCCCTCATAGCTTCCAATGCACCACCCTCCCTCTCAAACACAATTTCCCGCCTCCCACCCCTGACCCTGCCAAGGGCCAGAAAGTCCCTCCTGAGTGCTGGCCCTTCCCCCTCCTCCAATTGGGGGAGGGGGAGATGGAAACCCTGGGGTCAAGCACTCACAGTTAATGTTGGGGCCTGATCTGGCCCTGCCGCCTACTCCACTGCTGCCCCCAGTCCCTACCTGGTAGGTAATGATGTCGAGGGGGAAGGGAGGAGGGAGGACAAGGACTGCCCCTGCAGCCAGGCTGCCAGCTGCCTTTGCTCTTCTTGGGCCAGAAGTCCCTCCCGTAGGGATGGGCGAACAGAACTGAGTTCAGAAATTCGGTTTGGTTCGGAAATTCGGTTCAGTCGACCGAACTATTCAAGTTCGGTCCAAACTCTGAACTTCCGAACAAAGTTTGGAAATTCAAACCCCATTGAACTAAATGGAATATTATCTTTTAGGGATGAGCGAACAGAGCCTAGTTCAGAAATTCAGTTCGGTTCGGTTCGAAAAGAGAGTTTGGTTCGGTCGACCAAACTGGTCAAGTTCAGTCCGAACTCCAAACTTCTGAACCGCGTTTGTCCATCCCTACCCTCCTGAGTGCTGGCCCCGCCTCCTCCTCCTCCAACCAGGGGAGGGGGAGATGAGAACCCTGGGGCCAAGCACTCACAGTTAGTATTTAGGGCTGATGCAGCAGCAGCTGTTACCGTGCTGCCATTCCATTCTGCATACTCGGCACTTAATGTGGCTTCCCGCTGACTTCCCCTTGATATTTCCACGATTTCGCATTTGCTGCTGCCAGTTGCTACAGATGCGGCATGTCTGCAGTTTGTGAATTTATCCGCTGTTCCCTACATTAGCGGAATAGCCACACAATGTTGCCGCATACAGCAAGCGGTTTTATGCCAACTTCCGTCTTGAGCGGGAGTCTGCGGCGCTCCGTGACATTTGAATGAATGATGAATAATACATTGAAGGAAGGTGGGAGCGGGGTGACTGACTACCTGCTTCATCCTCCCCATTCCTCTGCTGCGCACGCCGGGTGCTGACGGGTTATAAGTAGATATGTGGCTAGGCTAGCTGATGAGTAGGGCTGATGCAGCAGCAGCTGTTACCGCACCGCGATTCCATTCCTAAACCTCGGCATCCCACATTGCGCCTCGCAGAATTCCGCATGGTACTCCGCGATTCTGCATTTCTTTCACTACAAGAATTCGCAAATGCAGCATGTATGTGTTTTGCCGATTTCTTGATCGTTACCGTTGTTGTATAAAATCAGCGGTCTTTTCCCGCGTTCTGCCAATTTAATATATGAGACACAGGCATGAGCACTTATCGCGGTTCCGCAAAGGGAGTATGACTATTTTGTGCTGCCACTGCAGCGCTGTGCTGTGATGCTGTCATGCTGTCGCTGACTGCTGCTGGTGCTGTGCTGCTGTCTGTGTGTGTCTCTTTGTACCGCAGTAACCGCTGGTTCTTCTCAATACCTACATGCATGTACAATTCTTGTTGGGAGTTGAAGGAATGGTGTTTTTATTATTTTTCAAATTGTTTTTTTATGTAAAGATCTGCAAAGAAAAGTTTTTTGTCCAAAAGTCATGTTTTGAGTTAAAAGTGACCTGTGTCACGTAAAACTCATGACTTAAGCTCACGACTTAAGCAATGCTGCCAGAGTGTAACTATGTAAATGGCATAACTGTTAAAGTTCCTGCTTGTGATACAATTCTTAGCTGACATTCTGTGTGTTCAAATCCTGGTTGTTCTATTTAACTTAATTTTTATTTTTTTTCAGTGGCGGCGGATTCGGCTGGCTGGAGATAAAGAGAGTATTTGTTTCCGCCGGTGGCTCGGCTGGCTGGAGTGACTACCCATTTTTCTCTGTATTCTGTAATGTGGTATTAGCCAGCCAATAGCTATTATTACGTACCCTCCCCCTCACCTTCAGTGCAAGTCTTCTGAGTGAATGAGTCATACAGCATGATATACAGTGCAAGTCTTCTGAGTGAATGAGTCATACAGCATGCCGCCAGAAGACAACCGTCCCCTCCCCCACAGGCAAGATTGCTGTTTTACTAGAATTTGAACTTCAAGCCAAGTTAACTGTCTGGGTGGGCATGTGAGAATGTTTGGAGCCATCTCAAAAAACCTTGTTTACAAGNCGGCTACCCCTCCAGCCCCCCCTCCCTGGCTGTCCCACCCAAGGTGCGAGGGATAACCCTCCCCCTCCCCTACTCCCCCCTCCCAACATATCCCTCCCTACACTACCCCATATCCCCTGGGGCTCCCCCTCTCACAAGGAGACCCTCCTCCCAACCATTCAGGCTACATCTCCCTGTCTCATTGGGAGGTATAGTCCACCCCCCACCAATCTCCCCCTAACTCCCCATTACCCAACCCTCCTCTGTCACTGGAGGGTCCATTCCCACCCCCTGGGCCTTCCACACCACCTCTCACTGAGGGAGAAGGCCCCACCTATTCCCTGCCCCCCTCTGCCACTGAGGGGTATTCCAGACATCAGCCCCCCCTTTCCCCACCCACCTCAACATTTCCCCTTCCTCCACAAACCATATCTCCCCACCTTTAATTAACACAATATCCCTCATAGCTTCCAATGCACCACCCTCCCTCTCAAACACAATTTCCCGCCTCCCACCCCTGACCCTGCCAAGGGCCAGAAAGTCCCTCCTGAGTGCTGGCCCTTCCCCCTCCTCCAATTGGGGGAGGGGGAGATGGAAACCCTGGGGTCAAGCACTCACAGTTAATGTTGGGGCCTGATCCGGCCCTGCCGCCTACTCCACTGCTGCCCCCAGTCCCTACCTGGTAGGTAATGATGTCGAGGGGGAAGGGAGGAGGGAGGACAAGGACTGCCCCTGCAGCCAGGCTGCCAGCTGCCTTTGCTCTTCTTGGGCCAGAAGTCCCTCCCGTAGGGATGGGCGAACAGAACTGAGTTCAGAAATTCGGTTTGGTTCGGAAATTCGGTTCAGTCGACCGAACTATTCAAGTTCGGTCCAAACTCTGAACTTCCGAACAAAGTTTGGAAATTCAAACCCCATTGAACTAAATGGAATATTATCTTTTAGGGATGAGCGAACAGAGCCTAGTTCAGAAATTCAGTTCGGTTCGGTTCGAAAAGAGAGTTTGGTTCGGTCGACCAAACTGGTCAAGTTCAGTCCGAACTCCAAACTTCTGAACCGCGTTTGTCCATCCCTACCCTCCTGAGTGCTGGCCCCGCCTCCTCCTCCTCCAACCAGGGGAGGGGGAGATGAGAACCCTGGGGCCAAGCACTCACAGTTAGTATTTAGGGCTGATGCAGCAGCAGCTGTTACCGTGCTGCCATTCCATTCCGCATACTCGGCACTTAATGTGGCTTCCCGCTGACTTCCCCTTGATATTTCCGCGATTTCGCATTTGCTGCTGCCAGTTGCTACAGATGCGGCATGTCTGCAGTTTGTGAATTTATCCGCTGTTCCCTACATTAGCGGAATAGCCACACAATGTTGCCGCATACAGCAAGCGGTTTTATGCCAACTTCCGTCTTGAGCGGGAGTCTGCGGCGCTCCGTGACATTTGAATGAATGATGAATAATACATTGAAGGAAGGTGGGAGCGGGGTGACTGACTACCTGCTTCATCCTCCCCATTCCTCTGCTGCGCACGCCGGGTGCTGACGGGTTATAAGTAGATATGTGGCTAGGCTAGCTGATGAGTAGGGCTGATGCAGCAGCAGCTGTTACCGCACCGCGATTCCATTCCTAAACCTCGGCATCCCACATTGCGCCTCGCAGAATTCCGCATGGTACTCCGCGATTCTGCATTTCTTTCACTACAAGAATTCGCA
>QEPC01011450.1:0-11203 GCA_003113815.1 Sphenodon punctatus
GAACATGTTGTCCATGCATGTATGTATTGAGAAGAATGGGCAGTTATTGCGGCACAGAGAGACACACAGCACCAGCAGTCAGCGTGACAGCACAGTGCAGCAGCGGCTGCATAGTCATACTCCCTTCACAGAACCGTGATAAATGTTCATGACTGTCTCTCATATATTAAATTGGTGGAACGCGGGAAAAGACCGCTGATTTTATGTGACAACAGTAACGATCAGCAAATCGGTGAAACACATACATGTCGCATCTGCGGATTCTTGTAGCGGAAGAATCACAGAATCGCGGGGTACCGGCCGGAATTCTATGAGGCGCAACGTGGGATGCCAAGGTTTAGGATGGAATTGTGGTGCGGTAACAGCTGCTGCCGCATCGGCCCTAGTCAGGAGCTGGTTAAGGATTGGGGGGGTTACTTGCCCATAGAAAGATGGGGGAGCTCAAGCACTATGTCAGTTCAAATCTATTAGCAAACGGCAAGAAAAAGTTAAAAGGGGCATGGCTAGAGGTTGGGACAGGTCAGAATCCAGAGGCTAGAGGTTAAAGTCAGCACTAAAGGATCATCAGAGTTGGAGTCCAGACACAGAGTGAAAGTCAATGCCATGGAGTCAGTCCAAATAAGGTGGAAGTCAGGCTCAGAGGTAGGAAATGGCCTGGAGGAGATGGGGCAGGGTCTGGACTGCCGATTGGAGACTCCGCAGACAGCTGCCTGTCTCAAGCCTCCTACTCCTATGACCTCTCATTGGATGACCAACTGCTTAAAAGACATGACATGAAATGGGAGTTGTCTGTGCAGCCAGAGGGCTGTGGGAGTCACTCACAGGAAGGTCTTTTAAGCTGCTGGTCAGCCAATGGGAGGTTATAGGTGTAAAAGGTTGGAGGCAGTAGAAGCCAATGGTTGTGTTCCCTGGATCATGGAAAAGCATGCTTCTAGTATCACTGCTGGCATGCGTAGCTCTGCAGTGGTGCTGAGGTTAGAAGCCTAGGTTCTTGCTGGACAAGACCAGACTGTCGTTTTCAACCCATCTGCTCTTTACCTAATTGGCAGCATGGACATCCTTGCCTCCTTCCCTTCATCCCACCAGTCCAGGAGAAGCAGAGTCTCTCTGGTTGGCTAAGTCTTCCCATCCAGCTTGTACAAGAAGGGACATCTGAATAAATAGAATTTGATTTTTAAATAATGGAGAAGAGGAGGAGGAGAAGGAATGTGCTGTAGGTTGGAATAACATCCCTCACGCCCCCAGTTGCACCTCTTGTCTTCATCTATTTCTCTTACAGGAGTTTGAGAACCAGCTGCCCTGCAACCACAGTAGCCCATTCATGACTGAAGTTATTTAGTGCAGGTTGTCATCTCCTCACTTGAGGCATGCCCATGGTTTAATGCCAATGAAAGCAATCCGTATACATAGCGGCCGCTGAATAAAAGCCTTCTCTTTACTGTAGAGCTGTGACTGCAGAAATTACATGGGGAAAATGTGTTCGGAATTGGATGGAGATAAAAAAGTCCTTTTGAGCCTAATGCTGTCTCTGGGAGAAAAATCACGGCAGGAACAACTTCCTCAGGAAAGATATTTTTTATTTAAGATCCTCGGCATTATTGTGCTTTTGCGAGATCCCCTCCATCTGCATTACTCCACTTAAACTCCTATTTAAGAAATATGAAATAATTTTGTCTTCTTTAAAGATATATGAGATCAGCTCCCAATGGGATAAAAGAGCAACCTTAAAAAAAAAAAAAAGGACAGCTTTAGTAAAACAGCACTGCCAGAGGGCATAATAAATACATAAATTACTCCAATCACCAGGCCTTAGTCACAAACTGCAGAGCATGTTACCGGAGAACAAAGAAATAGATTAGCACTCAGGAGAAAGCCTGGGCAATTACCCGTCTCCCTGCTGGCTGGACTCGGACAAATTTCCCCAGCTACTTGTAGCAGTTATTTGGGGGGGAGGGGCTACTCTTATTGATGAGTTTATTACTTTGGGGGGATACGGAGGGATTTCCTGGCAGAGGGGCTGATTTTTCCTTTGGACAGTGGGTATTTTGACATGTATCATAGGACTGGGGTGGGCATCAAGGCCTAGCTTTATTGCTAGGGAGTGGAAGGTAGCAGGGTAGACATGACTTCTCTTAAATTTGCTACCTGGGATTCTTGGGCTGAAATGAGAATCTTGCAAGAATTAAGAACCGTTATGGAGATCTCGAGACGATCTCAATAAAGGTTCAAGATCTTGGTTGAGAATTGTTTTCGATATACCGTTTACCATTACCACTTACTGCTTGCTATTCTTCCCAGAGATCTTGCACGATTTCAATGATGGTTCAAGATCTTGGTCAAGAATTCCTCTCAATATACCAGTGGCAGTTACTAGGGGTAGGACTATCGGTATCAGATTAATCCAGTTAAGGTCAGTATCAGATTAATCCAATAATACCAATAATTGTCAGTATCGAAATACCGGATTTTTAACATTTCCGGTTTTATCGAATTTTTAACATTGCCCACTGAAGTCAATGGCCGCAATGTTAAAGATCAAAGAAAATTGGCAATGTTAAAAATCCAATTTTTAGATACCAATAAATCCGATATCAGACGTTCCAATACTGATAAATCCAATATTCGATAATCCCCCTGGAGTCCCACTCCTACCAGTTACCATTACCATTTACCATGTACCACATTCTTCCTGGTAATGCACATGCACAAAATGGCTGGTACACCTGTTCTGCACATGCATAGACTTTTTTTAAGATGGCACCTGCAGCATCACCGTAATTTTGGGAAAGGGCAGCCATTTTGTGCATGTGAATTACCGAGACAAACATGGTACACAGTAAATGGTATATTGAGAAAAATTCTCAACCGAGAAAATGTCAGGAACTAGGATTTTCTCAATTATCGATTCTCACTAAAAATTAGCCAAGAACCGTGATTGTCTGCAAGAATCATGAGAAAATTGAGATTAGGTTTCCGCCCTAGTTCTGCACTGCAGGAGCACAACAGCATTCTCTCCCTGCCTTTCACTGAGTTGCCTTTCACTGGAGGATGGGGAGCACTTCTGATTCTTGCTTCCTACTCTAACTGAATGGCTCAGGCTTAGCAAAATTGACCAGAAGCAAAAAGAGCATGGTCAATTTCACCAAGCCTCTATTCATGGCAGTGTTGGGCTCCCTGTTCCCATCCTACCAGCCAATCAAAAGGAGGAAGAGACTCCCATCTGTAGTGAGTTTCCTGCTCCCTCCTTACCAGCTGTCTTGCAGGAAGCAGGAGCCCAGATGACACAAAGTAGACTGGCTTTCTGAAATCGACCAGCCTTGCTCTACATCTAATCACTGAATTTCTTTGTAAAATCAGTCAGTCTTCCTTTCCTCTAGCCCCCTTGCAGATGGAGCTTCCTGTTCCCCACTGCTCTGTTGACAGGCAGGCAGCAGGGAGCTCAGCCCTTGCTGAAAAGAGGCTAGGTGAAACTGTAGCAGGACAGAGTCCCTATGGGCCACAGGCCTTTTAAGAGAAACAGCTAGTGTCGTCCAGTTGCAGGCACTAGCGGTGCTGCCAGTGCTCCAACAGAAGAGGGATAGTGCTTAATTTGGAGGGCAGCTGCGTTTGGGGCATGGCAGCAGCCAGCTCAGGATAAAGCATGAGCCCAAACCACAGTGAGAGACAGAAGGAGACAGCAGTGAAGAATGGTAAGCTCAGTGGGGCATTGCCCTACCTAGGGGGTTCTAGTGCGGTGCAGAGGGGTGTGCCTGCCTCTTAGAATCAGACAACTGAGAGATTATATATTGGAAATGGTGAAGAGACTTGGTGAATAAAGACACTTGGAGCTAAAGCCTGAGCGGAATGACTGGTGGGCACTAATCCTGGAAATACACCCCACAGGCCAGGGCATCCCTGCCACAAACTGGTAGGGCTCTCTTTCCCCTAGTCAATTTCATCAAGCTTTAGCAGTACAGAGATGGGCTTGCCTAGGGCAGCAGAATGCCAATGGCCACCTCTGGCCCCTGGGGAATGGTACAGCTGCACAAAAGGTGATATTGGGAGCATTCCGAGATTCTGGGGTGGAATAGACAGAGACAGCTACTCGGTTTCTTCCTTTCCATTACAGACGATTCCCTTCTACAGCCAGCGTGCCTCTTCCACCCTAGGCTGATAAGGAGAAGGACAGTATTACATGCAGGCTATGAGCATTAGTCAGTGGTGGCTACTGGGTTCTAAGGCTAGGGGGGTGATGGGTGAGGCCAGGCCAACAGTAGGCAAGACCAACCAGAATTTTAAAATGAATCTGACATTTTACAGCTCAGTTCCCTAGCTGTAAAAAATGGGAATGTGTATGTGTCTGGGGTGGTGGGCAGGGCCAGCATTATATAACCGCTCTATTAGTTAAGGCAAGACGGAGATCTCATTCAATCCCCGCCTATCTTTAACATTGCACTTTTGAGCCACTTGACTTCCTAGTTGTGACTAGATTCTTTTGGAGGGGATTTCTCTGTTACTCAGGGGTCTAAGTTAATGTGAATATGCTAGAAAATTTAAGATAAATGTCTACTAATTGCTGCTGTTTTGGACTAGAAACTGGTATTTTTGTTCAAAACTTATTCTTAGTAAAAGATCTCATTAAAGTGAACAGCACAAATCCTTATGTCGTGCATGCAAGCATTAGGTATTGCTGTTTAAATGTTGCTAGCACTGTTTAAACATCGCTTCTTCTAAGCCAATCCTGAGACACATGCGTATAGAATAACAGAAATTTTTTTTAAAAGTGTTACAGACCCATATAGAACACCGGAAAAAAACATTTAAAGGTCTCACCGTCACATTTAGAAGATTTCTTATGAGTTCTATCCAGTTAGTGGGGAGTCATACAAACATAATTCAAACGTTTATTGAGCCTCTTCTGATCAACCAAACTAAGCTACATGCGAGTTCTGCAAGTTTTCAGCCTCCTTCCCTCCATTTCATTTCACCCTTTACATTGTCCTGTGCTATGGTACGATACACCCTCTCACCACCCCGGACACATTCTTAAGTGATTTATCCACTAGAACATTGATTAAATGACAATATGAAAGTCAATGACCATGTATATTTTACATTTCTTCTGGGGTGGAGGGTGGTATGATGGGGTAGGTGAGCTGGGGGCAGGAGGTATGACTGCCATGGGGCCAGGGTGGGTGTCAGGGTAGGTGGGCCAGGTGGAGCAAGGTAGCTGCACCAAGGAGAAGGTATGCATGGAGGGGAGCCAGGGTAGCTGGGCCAGGGGAAGGTATAAATGGAGGGGAGGAAAGGTAGCTGGTCCAGGGGAGCAGCTCAGGTTTGGGACAGGTCTGCTCCTGTTGCCTGAAGTGGAGAGGGGAGGCCATGCAACATGAGTTCCAATTGGTTGGGTCTTGTCAGTGAGGTGGCCTAGGGCAGGCGCTCATGTCTCCGATAACTGCAAACTACCAGCGCCGTTCCTGGAGGTGTTGAAAGTACTCCAACTCCACCAAGGCCAGCTTCTACAGCCTCCTTCTACATTTTAAATCCTACCTCAGATACCAGGGGAGCCGAGTCCAAAGTGGGGAGGACTGGCAGGTAGCTGGCGTGGGGGTGGGTATGTCTGCTGAGGGGAGGGGCAGATAGCTGAGGCAGGGGTGTGTATGACTAGCAGGGAGCAGGTGGGTAAACCACATGATGGATTTTTAAAGAGCCAGTATGTGTGGACTACTACACATGGGTGGGCAAGTTCTACAGGCTAGAAGAAGCGGGGGTACAATCTAACAACTTTGATGGTATTCTCTGATTAATACTACTTTCCATTTCCTTTTCAAAAAGAAATGATATTCCAACATAAACCTATGGTTTAAATGGACAGTTAAGGCACATCCACCTTGTCACAAACTTCAAAACTAAAGGAAATTGATTAGGAAGGCAAATATCTCTTTCCTACCAACAACCTATTGTCCATCACAAAAAAAACCTACCTCTTCAGCTTTCATCATTTCAAAATCTCTCATCCCCCACATCTTTAGACGAGCTCTGCGGTGCCCATGCTTGTTTGCTAAAAGACCCGGCAGCCCGATTTACACGTGACTCCGCTGCCTAATACGCACATGTGCGGGCTATGCAAATCCATTTCCAGCTGTGAACTGATCGGGTCGGAGATCAAGGCTGGTCAGTTCGCGGCCGGAAATGGATGCACATCGCCCGCACATGCGTGTATTCAGCGGCGGCGTCACATGTAAATCGGGCTGCCAGGTCTTTTGGCAAACAAGCTCAGGCGGTGCCGCACTCGTCTAAAAATGGCCTAAGTTTCTTCTTTAACTACACCAACACATTTCAAATAGTACAACATATCACAGCATTTCACACCTTCTCATCCTACTTAAATTTGTTCCTTTTCAATCACCTTAACAAGTTAAAATGAAATGCAAAAATTACATTCATTAACTCGTTAACACATTTACGTCCAATCTTGGCATCATTTAATCCCAGCCAGGATTGTCTTCAAAATCAGGAAAGCCCCCATCCCCCAAAAGCAGCACAGAAATTCCAACAGCAATACCAGGCTGCATCAAAAAGCAGGTCCCAGCCTAGGGGGAAGGGGATTTTTTTTACCCTTACTTTACCAGATGCTGGGCAGTCAGGAAGGCACATGCAGGCTGCTTGTGGGTGTGGCTCTCTCCCATACTGTGCTCACTTAACCAGCCTCAGCAACCCTCTCACCTCACCCCACCTTCCCATCTCCCTGCCAGCATGCCCAAGGTGGCAAAAATTACCATCCCAAACTGGGCCAAATCCCTGCCTATTGGCTGATCTCCTCTACAGAGTTCAACCAGAGAACCCTCCTTCCCCTGCCCCAATTGTTCCAGAAGGCATTGCTATATGGGACAGTGTCCAGAGCATGCTCTCTGGGTCCTAATCAGGGCATGCTTATTGCTTCCTCCTCCCTCGGTTTCCAGCCCTCCACATACACACAAGCCCATTTTCACCAGGCAGAGGGCTGGGCTCAGCTCCTGATATCATGAGGCTGCCATCTTGGCTTTCTGGATGCTGCTGAACTACATTTCCCAGCAGCCTTAGTGAACCAAGATGGCACCTGCATTACTGAGCATATGCAAAGAGGCCCAATCTGCCCTGAGGTTTCATGCTAGCAATGCTATCAGGGGGGAGGGGGACATGCTTTATGTTTAAGTCTGAGGCTCAGCCATCGCTATAGCCAAAACAAAGAATAAGCAAACAGACAAACAACAAACATAAATAACATATATATATATATATCAAGGTAAGATACGTAACAAAATACCTTAACCTCCTATCCTCCCAAATGTACAAAAAATAAGATAAGCTAAAATAACTCTACTACAGCTTTAACTCATCCATAGTATAATAAATCCAAAGAGGTTGAAAAAGTCAACCTGTAGAGAAAAAAACAAGTTAAAACCAAAAAAATTCCCCAATCACCTGGGGCTAAACATACATTCTCCAACACCATGTAACAATCCATTTACAAAATATGAATAAACTTATGATAATGACAAGTAATTAGTATTAAAGCACAAACCTACTTATTTCCTCAGGCCCAAGTTGAATAGCGGCAAGGGGGTGGTCCCTCTAGACTGGCTGGGGGGGGGCATGCAACAGGGTGGCAACTGCCCCTGACCCTAGGATACCATCTGCCCCTGGCATTAGCAATGGCTCCCAACTTGATGGGGTGGGGAGGTTTTGCCAGGGAAGGTGAATGCAGACGAAAGCAAAGGGAGAAATTAGAGGTGCAATCGGTAGCACATTTGCTACCCACCATGGGTAACATCTGCATTTTTAGCTCCCAAAGGGTTACCCAGCCCACATCGGGTGACCAGATGCCCAAAAATGCAGGTATTACCAAGCCACCCTGGGACACCCCAGGAATCTGATCCTGCACCCACTCGCTCCCTGTGCTGGACTGAGTTACCACTGCTGGCTCTTCTCAGCTGGCTCTTCTCCTCCAAGTGGCCGCTGCTCCTGCTGCTTCTCCCTGGCTGCCTCAGCTGAGCCGCAGTCTTCCTGCTCTTCTTTTCTGAGCGGGACTGGGAGTGAGGAGGCCTCTTCTGGTGTGCTACGTGCAACCCGCATGGACCCCCCACTCAGAAAGGCTGAGCAGGAAGACCCCAGCTCAGCTGAGCAGCAGCCGAGGAGCAGGAGCAGCCACTCGGAGAAACAGCAGTGGCAAGTCAGCCTGGGGCAGGGAGTGGGCGGGTAGCCCGTTGGGTCACATTGTGCCCAAAGACGACTGGGGTGAGTCAAGTAGACATCCTGTTTTTGGGGTGCTCACTTGCACCTCTAGGAGCAGTATCTCCCTTCCCAGGGGTGCGGTTTGCAGGCTGAGCCAGCTGGTGTCTTACTAATTAAAGCAGAGCATGTTGCTGTAAATAGGAGCAGTGGGAGGTAGTTGAGTGAAGGGGAATGTGGGCTCAGGACCCAGAGGCAGCCTGTCTCTAGACAGTGAGATGCAGCCACTTGAGGGAGCTTGAATTATTCAGAATGGACCTAGAATATATTCTATATGGGGCAAATATAGAATATATTCTATATATTCCCCATATAGAATATATTCCCTGTCCTCCAGGAGATGCTCTAGATGGGACCTAATGAGTTTTCCCAAAGTCTGTTGTCCCAAAGATGCAACAAGAGGAGACCTTGCTGTGCATATGGTGCAGAAACAGCAAACATTTCCATAGGCTTGAAATGTTCAGAAAGAATTCAATTTTGCCCCAGGAATTCCAGAAGGCAAGCAAATTGCTTCTGAGCTTACCCTATTACCCTCTCTACCTGCTCTAACAGCCCTTAGGGGCTCACCTTCATAGCTGAAACAAATGTGTGACAAATCCCATATATAACAAACTCACCCTTTTCTATTTAGTTGCAACAAAGCAGATACAAAGCACAATTCATCTTGCTTTGCTCAGATATCCATTTCAGAGAGTTTGTATTAGGGTTATGAATTGGTTTTTAAAAGCCATGCGATGGCTCTGCTTATTCTAGGTGGACCCAAAACCTCTTCATGCGGCTAGGCTGGAGATGCCACATAAAGCAATAGGGAAGACTTTTTAAAAAAAAAAAAAAAGTCCTTCCCATTTGCTGCTATGTTGCCGAGGAAAATTTGGCAGCATGTGGGACCAGCTTCCTTTGGCCCCACCCTCATCTTGATGTTCTTGAGCGCCATGTTGTATTATGGGGAAGCGTAGGTTTCCCTATATGTGGGGCCATCTCCATTTAGACCCTCGTTCACAACTGATGTTCTAGAGCAGCAGTCCCCAACCTACAGCTTCAGAGCCATAGCTAAGTTGGAACAGACCCTGGTGCAGAAGTTGGATTGGAATCCCCCCCCCAAGGGCACAGCCACACCAGGAACTGTGTGGAGCTCATGGGTCCCAGTGCCATTGCACTGCCTGCTCCTAATATAGCTACACCCTTACACGACTGGCAGGCCACATGCTCCATTTCTCCATATTGCTTGTGAGCCACTGGCTAGGGGGGAGCACTGTTCTAGAGGGTGCACTGTTGCACTGTGGAAAACACAGAGGAACCCAGGTTTTGGGGTGAGGAGATGCTAACATCAGAAAGAAGACGACTAGGACACATACTCTGGGTCTGTCTCTGTGCTGAAAGAAACAAAGAAAAAGTTTGCTTCTTTATTATGCTGGATCTGACAGAAGAATGAGGCTTTGTGGAGGTTAGCCAGCAGACATCAGATCCCCACTCCCCTCTCACTGATTTCTCTCCCTGCAGAAGAGCAGACACTCTCAACATGCCTCATTCCAGAGATTTGTGGCAGCACGGCCTGACATTTTCAAACCTGCATTTGGGCAGATTATTATATTAGCTCTTTAAAGCCGTCGGGACAAAATGAAAAGTCAGCAACTCCAAATGTTACAGATTCAGGGAACACACACACTCTCTCTCTATCTGTGCCCGTTTTTATACAGGACGCACCCACGCAGATCCACCCATCCCCAACTCATCCAGACGTTGTCTGAAGGTATCGGGGGTGGGGGGGGCTGCTCCCATGGCTCATACACCACCCATTCATGCTCACACCCATCACACGCCCATCCCTGGTCCGTTTGATCCCCCCCCCCACCGCTCTGTGCAGCACACACAGACCCACCCACCAGCCACACCCATTTTAAAACAGTCTCTCTCATCATCATCATCATCACTGGCCAGACCCCAGACATCTTGCCTTGGCTGCCTATTTATTTAAATTTATATGCCACCCTTCCCATTAAGGCACAAGCTGGTTTACAAACAATAAAAACATATTCAAATCTCTTTAACTGCCCCCCACAACCCTGTCCCCAACCCCCCCCAATCCAATCCTATCACTGCCTGCCAAACAACTGGTCAAACAGAAAGGTGTTACATCGCTTCTGGAAAATAAGCAGACTCCGCAGCTTAGATGAATCTCCAAAGGGAGAGAGTTCCATAATCGTGGGGAAGTCACCAAGAACACTTCTGTGTGTGTGCTTGCCATAGAAATTTCACAGGCAGATGGTACCTGCAAGAGGGTGTTTCCTGCCAATCTCAGAGGCCACAACAGGACAGGAGGGAAGAAGCAGTCTTTCCTATACCTGGGACCCAAGCCATTTAGGGCTTTATAGGTCAAAACCAAGCATCCTGAATTGTGCCCAGAAAGCTATTGATAGCCACTGCAGACTCTGAAGTACTGGTGTATGTGCTCTCAGCCCCTGATGGAAATCAGGCTGCTGCATTCTGCACTAACTGCAGCTTCCAAACAGGCACCGAGAGCAGCCCCACGTAGAGCATGGGTATTTTCAGACGTTATGAGATCACGCTCAACCACAGTGAACCACGCTCAATTCCGCGGCGGGGCCAAAGCAGCCGGAACGTCTGTTCGGCGCGCGCCAGATGTTCACCACGCTCAATACCCACATGAGGTCAAATTCAACCACGCTTCCCGGGCTAGCGGGGGGAATATCCTGGGAAGCGTGGTCAAAGAGATCCCCACTGGGAACCAACAAAAAGTAATGTCTGGATGCCAATCCCCGCCCGGGAGCAAAGGAAACGAGCCCCAGCCATGGACAATGCATGCAGCATTGCTGCCGGGCAACCAGCAACAACACAGCCATCGGAGGGAGATTTAAAGGGAAATCAGCTACAGGCACGCGTGGCGGGATGGAGCGAGGAGGGAGGCGGAAGAGAGCGGCGGGCGACAGAGCGA
>QEPC01011450.1:28563-40861 GCA_003113815.1 Sphenodon punctatus
ATTATATTGCGGCCCCCTAGACTCATGGGCCCCCTAGGCTTATGGGCCCCGGGACAATGGCCCCTCCTGTCCCTATGATTCCTACGCCCCTGAGCATGTCACAGGGGAGCCCCAAGAATTTCTCAGGGTTATGGGGAATGTACCTCACCCCTGTAACAAAAACTCAAGGTGCCCACTGCTCCTCAATATAAACAGGGGGTAAACCCAATTTAATAGTGTGCACCCTTACAGCCAGTCCTTGTACCCACCAAGGGAAGGTTTGTCCCATCAGGTGGGTCATTCAATCATTAATAAGCAAACACGCAGTCTTTATGAAGGTCCATATAAACAGGAAAAAATCCACCTTGATCCTGATGTTCTTAGTCCTTGAGGCCTGCTTTCCTTTGACAGCTTCCAGTTAGAGAGATTTTCCTCTGGGGCTTCCTTCAGCCCTTCCTAGGTCTGGATTAAGTCAGCAGAGTCCCTGAAGAGGGCTGCTTCAGCTGCCTCAGTCCACTGACTCAATCTATTGACAGCTCCTCTATGGGGGGGGGCGGGGGGTCATGGGCTTTTATAGCCCTGACTACCTTCAGGTGATGTCGTTAGGCTTTTTCTTAAAGGGCCAGTACCCTTAAACCAGTCTTTAGTATTGTGCTCTGCCAGACAGCACGTACCATGTAAATGAAGACACAGGATGGATCAATTCCATGCTTCCCATTAAAGATGTTGCTACACTCCAAAGTCTGAGTGGGGGCACAGGATGATGAGATTTGCTTTGGGTAAAAACAGACGTGACACTGGCCCGCTATGGCCCATCTGGACTGGAGACTCAACCGCACACGTTTCCATGCCACCAGTTGTTGGTCTGCGGCTGCCCTAGGCCAAGTAAGTGGCTGGTCCAGAACAACCCTCTGGAAGATCCTGGGCACCCATTCCCACCCAAAGCTTGCCCACCCAGGCCAATGTGAGCCAATGTGGACCAACACATCTGTTAGCTATTCTTATCCCTGCCATGTTGTGAGGGCCACCAGGACCACAGAGACATGGGAGAAAAGGCCAGAGCGATCAATAGAGAGGCCACACCTCAATGCCCCTCCCCAAGAGACAGGCCCAGAGCCCTTAAAGGAAAGGCAATATCATGGTGGGCATACCCAGACCTTACAGAAGAGCCAGCCCAATGCCTGCACCATGCCACCACCACAAGTGCCCCAAAGGGGAACATGGAACAGCAGCAGAAGGAACAAGCCACACCAGTAAGTCAGCACACAAGTTTTATGTGGTGCATCTCTCTATCACATTGTTCACAGGCATCCACCAGCATCGCTTCCCCAGTCACGCCCCAAGAAGGCCCCCAACCCACCCAAAAAAAGTGAGTTCCATGAAGTGATGAAGAAACCCTGGCCTTCATAGGCCTCTGGGAGCACAATTAGGTGCAAGTAGACCTGTACCTAATGCACCAGAATGACTGGGTGTTCCAGCAGATGTCCACCCAGATGGGGGACCTGGGATACCAATGGGACACTAGCCAGTGTCACCAGCAGGTCAAGGATCTGCGGACAGGCTTTAAGGAGGTAAAGGCCATTTAGCTTGGAGAAAGGGAAAGTAAGGGGGGCATATGATTTAAGGTCATAAAATCATGAGATGCGGGGGGTGGGGGGAAGGTAAAAGGGAAGAGGGGCATGCCTTTATTCACAAATAGAGAGAAGGGGATAGGCCCTGAAGGTAAAGTGCAGTATATTCAGATTCAGAACAAACAAAAGGATGTACCATTACACTCAGCGGACAATACAGTTGTGGAACTTGTTGACAGAAAAAGCAGTGAAAGTTAGCATCACAATTAGCTTCAATCATAAACTAGACACAGTCAATCAGGATAGATCTGGAAATGCAAACTAGCTGAGGCTCAAACACCTGGCTACCGGTAGTTGGGAGTGGTTAGCAGGAGATGGACCACACACCTCACTGACCCATACATGTCAATCCCTTGAACTACTGTAGCTGCCCATGAACTACTGTAGCTTCCCACTGTTGGAGACAAGATGCTGAGTTCAATGGAGTATGGGTCACACCCAGTAGGGTACTTCTCACATTCTTATGTTCTCATGTTACTAGGTCAAGGACAACTACAGTAGCAGTCATGGGCACCAAACCTACATGGACCTCCTTGAATGCTTCTTCTGCATAGATAGATCCATTCTGGCCCTGAGATTTGTCGCCACCAGCCTAGCCCAGGTCCACATCTGGGTGGACACTCTTCCACCTGTGCAAGACCCTGATGCTCCCAGTCATTCCAGAAGCAGTCCCCACCCCCTCCAAGGAAGAGGCTGGTCCATCCAGCCTCCAAGGAAGAGGCTGGACACAAACGTCTATGTCCAGCTACACCACCAGCACTCAGTCAGCCTCCAATTCAGAGGATTCGGACACCAGCCTCAGGAGGACTGTCACCTGTTCCCTCAACCCAAAGAACCAGCAACCAGGCATAAAGAGCATGAGGTGGAAGCAGAGGGGACAGAGGATATAGAGCCCAAGGTGATTGCTAAGTGAATGAACTGGAGGGTGGCAGGGTGGGGGAATAGGAGATCCAACAATAGGACACAGAGGTCAGGTAATTCCAGTCACCAACATGGTTCCTGTCCATGTCTGTGTTCACAGGTGTCCAAGAGGCTGAGAGGGAGCAACCCAAGGTGGCCAAGGATATAGAGGAACCCCCTGAGGAAAGTATGTGCAGCAAGTGTGTGGGAAGGCACCATGGCAGGCTAGGGGGGTTGCATGCATTGCTGGACAGATGGACATGGAGGGCAGAGGACACAGTGGGAGCCAAGGCAACAGGCATGAGGGACAGGAGGAAAGCTCTGGGCAGGAAGGGCAGTAGTGGGGTGGCCCCAACCAACAGTTCTCCTTTCCATCCTTCCATAGATCCACCAGTGGGAGGGCCAGTCGCACCAGCCCAACCACCACCTAAATGTTATTTAGGTGTTGAGCAGGCACAGTTCCTGAGATCTGGGATGCATTCCAGGGACTGGCAAAGGAGCACCGGCGTTCTCTGCGGCAGTTGGCCATCTAGCACAGGAACCTCCTTGCTGAGAACTGCAGGGAATGCCAGATGGAGAGGTGGCAATGTGCAGCAGATGAAGTCCTGGCAGTGGTCCATGGAAAGGGAGGGCCACCAGCTCAGAAAACTAGTGGAGCAATCCATAGGTATCCAGCAGTGTGCACTCCTCCACCATGTGGCCACTGCCAGTGCTATCACTGCTGCACTGAGACAGGCCCTCATTGCTGACCTCCTCCCAGAGGCCCCAGCTATGCCCTCCTGGATCTCAACCACCCTAGCGGGTCTCACTTGCAACCAGCCCCATGGACACAGGGCACAAGGGCCCCGACTCCCTGCGCCCATCCCAGGCCAACTGGACCTGCAGCAGGCCCAACCCAGCAACAACCACTCAAGCACCCAGCCATCGGCCACAGTGAATGCTCCCCCTACCGTGGAGCTCCAGGGGGAGCATCAGGAGGAGGAGGTGATCCACAGCCAGGACCAGCCTCAAAGAGGCAACGGGGAGAGACCATGGGGTCAGAAAATAAATTTTTATTTATGTATAATATTTTCTAATAAGGTGAATAAACCATTTTATGTTATATTTCATCCATGGTGTCTGTCATTATTGCTGGCCAGGTGGGAACATAATATACCCCTCAACCACAGATTCTGGTACTCAGGGAGTGGAAGATCCCAGCCTTGGGACATGGCAGTACACCATCATATGTGGGAGCACATTTCAGGTGCAGCAGAGAATGAATGGACTGGCATACAGGCACATATACAGTAGGGATGGGCGAACAGATCGTGTTTCGGGTTTGGCCGTTCGGTTCAGCTGCGTTCGTTTCGTCCATTCGGTTCGCCCGTTTGGTTTGGTTCGTCGGTTTGAATGTTCGGCCGTTCGGTGGTTCTAGTCGAACTTTGAGTTCAGATTCGGTATTCAGTTCAGTTGGGATCGGTTCGTTCTTTAGTTTGGTGCAATCTGGAACTGAAAATGACATTTAGTTTTTGAAATAAAAGGAAAAAACTAAAAAACATATTTCTGGCTATAACATTTTTGTTTCTTATTAATATTTGATTAAATTTAGGGAGATTGTACCCCCAATGGGGGGCACCAAGTATACCAGAATTCAGAACGATTAGATAAAGGAAACCGATTTCAGAAGCAATTGAATGTTGTGATTTTAAGAAAAGCTCCATACACATTAATGACTACTACTTCTTTATCTTGCATCCAATGTTCATGAAACTTGTACATATTACATCCCTCCATATGCTTAATATTTATGCCAATTTTAGGAAAGAGTGGATAAAGGGTCCCAAGGGTATAAGACATTAACCTGAAAATACATTTCCAGCTGTTACATTTTGATATTCCATTCTGTTTACAGGATATTTGACAAGAATGTATCAAATACCTTTCCTGCCATTTCAGCAAATGTACAGGAGATTTTGATAAAGGGACCCAATTATATAAGCAATTGATGTTGTCCCTGTGAAGATCATTATTCAGATGAATATCAGCATATTCAGTGCCAGTCAGAGGCAGGCACCCTGCATGGCAGGGGGAGAGAGACTGTAGGAGGAAGGATGTGGAGCAACCCCAAAGACTGACAGACACATTCAATGGCCAAACACATTACTGCAAGCTTCTAGCTTTACAGGACCAATTGGTAGTGGTTTCGAGGTGGGCATAGGGGGCGGCCCTGTGGCGGGCATAAGCAACATAACTGGGACTTCTGAGATAGCATCCCAGCAGTCAGGAGACATAGTTTAAACACATCCAGGCTGGCCAACTATCAATCACATCCTGCAGCACTGAGACAGAGGACATAAGAGAATTTCTATTGACTCTTTCCTAAACAGATGCTTCTGACTTCCCAGAAACAAGTGGAGGAGATATGTTGGGATGGTCCCAGCACAGAATGAGGATATTTGGTTGACATTTCTGTTGGCCAATTTGCATCACAAACCGATCTTATACCACAGTGACATAAGAGAATCCCTGGCATAGGCCTCTTCTCTACATTTGTTGTACAGGCATATCAAATTAGGACCCTTTAAAATATCTTTCTGATATTTAGCAGAGATAATCAGGAAAGTGAAATATATAGTCCTGCCAAATTTCATGTACACTGGTTGGACTACAAAGATGTTATAGTAAGACATACATTTATTTGTTAATTGCTTATACCACCAAGACCTTTTGTCCAATCCTTCTGAAATTTAGCAAAGATAGTTACTATGGGAAGGGGTATACACTGAAGAAGTTTCACCTATATTAGATGTGAGACAAAGAAGTTACAGCTAAGAATATATATGTAGAATATTGCAAAATACAATAATTCAACTGCTTCTAAAATCGGATTCCTTTATCCACTTGTTTTGAAACTTGGTGCACATAATGAGTTATATTGGAGGTAGAGGCACCCCAAAATTCAGCCACATAGCTGACATAACAAAAAAGTTACAGCCAATAATGTGTTTTCCATTGAAACCAATGGCAATTCAATTCCGAACGCATCCGAACTGAACATTCGAATTTGAGTTAGGTTCGAACGTTCAGTTCGATTGACCGAACTTTTTGAGTTCAGTTCAAACTCCAAACTTCCGAATTCGAGTTCGGTTCGAACGTTCGGTTCGGTCGACCAAACTATTCGAGTTCGGTCCGAACTCCTAACTTCCGAACCGCATTCGCCCATCCCTAATATACAGTGAGGGTCTGTGAGGTTGGGCATTCATCTGGAACCCCTGGTGTGTCCCAGGAATACAGAAATCTGGTCATGGCCTGGACTCTCATAGCCATACCACAACCCCCTCTAGGAAGCCAGACAGATGTCCCTGTCGGGCCATCCATGCTGTGGAGGGACCACAATGGGGATGAATCATACAAATGGACCACAGGCAATAATGCCGGCATCCGCATGGCCACCACCTGGGAGGGAGTAGGGTGACCATATCTCCCCAGTGTAGCCCTGCACCATGCATTTTTCAGAAGTGTTATCTTTATAAAGGGGAGGCATATGGCCACCCTACCTGGGAGCGAGGGTGATCCTTACATGCCAAGGGTTTTTTCCCAGCCACTGTGGCCATATATAATGGAACAGAATCTCTAAAAGGATGGGAGAGTGGCAAGGGGGTTGGAAGTGGAGAGGGAGGGTTATGTGTGGGGTCTGTGGGGGGCCTCAAGCTTTGGGGGGGTGTTTGGGGGCAAGTGTGGGTGTTGTTGAAGGGAGTGTGTATGTAGGGGTGGATGTGGGGGTATCAGAAAGGAGTGCTCAGTGTAGTCACTCCCCATTTTCCACACCCCTGTGTCTGCACGGTTGCTCCTTTTCACTCCCAGTGCTCCCTGTGCCCTATTCCATGTCATTCCAATCCCCACCCCACTCACCCAGTTCATAACCTCCTGGATACCCCTACGTCACCACACCATAGCACCAGTGCCAATTCACACAATAGGCTCCACCCTGTGTGTCCAGCCTAGTGATCCTTTTTAGTTCCTGTATCTCCTTATAACTCCCTACACTGTCATGGCACACATCTAGGCAGGGCTGGCCTTAGTACAAGTGGGGCCCAGGGAGGGGAACAAATGTGGAGCCTCTATCTTCCTAGGGTGCTCCCCGGCTCAAGGGGTGCTCCCCCGCCTGGGGGCGGCACGCTTCCCAGGCCTGGGCTCGGGGATAGGCGGAGGCGCACTCCCCTCCACCCATCTCCAAACCTGAGAGGCCATTCAGATCACTTACCTCATCTGCTGCTGGCACCGCCATTACCACTGCCGCCACCTCTGGCCTGGACCCCGCTTCAGGTGGGGTGGGCACAGTGACAGCAGATTAATCTGCCTCCGGGCTGCCCACCGCCCGCCACTGGACATTCCGCTGCCTCCCCGCTCCCCTGCCTGTCACAGTCTCAGCCAGGGGAAATGAGGGAGAGAGAGGCAGAGGTCCCGTCTCTCCTTCATTTCGCCTGGCCGAAACAGCCAGGCAGGCAGTGGAGGGGGCCAGCAGCGTGAGGGAGAGGCGCGGCCTCTGCCTTCTTCTCCCTCACTTCTGGTGGAAGTGAGGGAAGAAGCAGAGGCCTCGCCTCTCCCTCACTCCATGGGTGCCCCCCCTGCCTGTCAGTCTCTTGGCCAGGGGAAATGTGGGAGAGGTGGGGCCTCTGCCTCTCTCTCCCTCATTTCCCCTGGCCGAGATTGTGACAGGCAGAAGGGGGGGGCACAGAGTGTGGAAGAGGCAGGACCTCTGCCTCTCCCTCACTTCTGCTGTCCCCCTCCACTGCCTGTCAGTCGGAGTCAGCTGGGGGCCCCGTGTTCAGTGTTCCCAGCTCCTGGCCACTGTGAGGCCGGGAGCTGGGGATCCTGAGTTCGGGGACCCACCCAGGAGTGGGGCCCGGGGCAGCCACCCTGAGCTGCCCTATGGTAGGGTCGGCCCTGCATCTAGGCACCCCCTTTCTTCTTGCTCACTCCAGGACACCCTCCCCTGCCTTGGAAACAATGGCAATCTTATTTCTGCAATTACCTGCTTATTCTAGCTACTCCTGATTCTCACCCCAGCCAGTCAGAAAGCCTTTCTGCTTCTCTATCTAGGCCCTGAAGGCCTGTGGCAGAATCCTCCTTAAACCAGGGCTGAACATGGTCCCATTCCCTGATGATTTGTGCCACTTTTGCCCAGTGAGACCAGCCCTCTCTACCCATTCCTGCAATAATCCTTTTCACCAATTCACAAGTCCTGTGGAGTTTGGCTCCTCCTCAGCTTCAGGGAGAGCCTAGGCCAGGGGAATACATCTAATCTTGGCTAGGGTTAACACCTTCCCATGGCAGGGGCAGGGAAAAGGGGCTTTCGTTCCCTTTTCTGATATAACCCCACCCTTTTACAGCATGTTGTGGCATTGCAATACTACACAAGAAGTGGGGCCAGGTTGGGAAGAGGGCGGGGCAAAGGAGCTGTGTTACATCTCTTTCTGACATAAGGGCATCAGGATGTCATGACACTCCATAGGGAAAGGAGATGGAAAAATTAGTATGGCCCATCCCCTTTCTACATGGCTGCCCCCTAGCTGACCTGCAGAAAATGGTACTTTCCCTGGAGCCTCTAGACCAAACCCTAAGCAGCAACCCTGTTCTTGATACCCTAAGCTGAGGGGACATAGCATGAATAAACACTAGGTTCACATAGGGTGAGTATCTTGTCCCCCGACATTGCCTTTGTTGAAATAAGAACGAGCCTCCCACCCCAGTCTTCCCTTTCTCTCTTATGCTGCTTTCACCTGACAAGCAATTATAGCCTCAAGGGACAGAGTGCAGTTTGTGTTATCTCCCCGCCCCTAATCTTCCTCAGCCAAGAAGTCAGGCAGGGGCCAGGGGAGCTGATGTGGGGGCCTGTCTTATTAGCCAGAACATAATTGAGCATAAATACTATCCCAATGTGTAAATGGAATTTATTCCAGACAGACAGGTACAAAGGCTATTAGGGAAATTAGTTGGGAGCCTTCCGATAAGATGCTACATTCATTACATGTTGACTGTAATTTGCAGCCCAATTGTGAGCCCAGCTCAACAGAAACACAACTCTTTGTGCCAGCCAGCTGACAGCACAATCTCACCAGAACTGCATGTATCTCTGTCCTGCATGCAGTGTACTAGCCTCCAGAGCACTGGCAGGGAACCTGCCCTTTAAACCTTGCTACTTCCTGGTCTGCTATTAGGAGCAAATGGTGAAGATCCAGAGAAGGAAAATAAACATTGGTGTAATCACGAGAGATGTTGCCCTCCATTGGCCCCCCTCTCCCCCGGATTTAACCTGCCTGCTTGACCGGTGGTCACCAGATGTTTGCCCTGGGCCAGCGCCGCACAGACTCATTCCTGGGAAGAAGGAACACACTTTGCAGGTTAACCTGGACCAAACCAGGGCAATGGGCAACCATGGGGCCAGGTCTCGTTTCTTAAGTTCCCCCGCAGCCCTGGGTCCACTAGTGCCATAGAGGCATGGCTAGCGCACCCCTCTCAGAAGACAAACAGCCGGGAGAGGGAAGCGCAGAAGTCCCCAGAGGCTCTCAGGGGCGTGATCTTCACTCCCCTCTCCCAGCCGATTGTCAGCTGAAAGGGGCGCACTAGTACTCGCTCCGACAGAAAGCAGGTTTGCTAGTGCTCGCTCCGATAGAAAGACTTCTTCCCTGGCTGTGCTGCATCTTTCCATGCCCGCTGCTCTCCTGGCTGGAAATGAAAGGAGCAGAGATCAAAGTCAGTGTGCAACCCCTCTGGAGGAGCTGCACGTATCCTGCAATCCCCTCAGGGAAGGAACCTGATAGCGGGGGCGGGGGGGACATGTGGCCCCTGGTGTGGGGAGTGTGCTAGTGGCATTTGTGGCAGCTGACGCAAGCCCATGAACTGCAGGCAGGGAACTGCCCACTTGAAGGACTCCCATCACTGCCCACGGGGGTGACAGCGGGGTGGGGATTCTACTCCTCCCTTCCCATGTGTTAACATCTCATGTTGGAGACTCAAAGACTTCCAGCTGAGCCAGAGGGGAGATTTGAAAGGCAGGGCTGGTGAGTTTTTCACTGTTAGGGTTGCCTAAAATCCCTTATTTTACCAGAATGCCACAACTCCATGCAAACCCATAGAACAGACACCCCACAGTAGAGCCATACATGGCATCCAGAATCCAGCCTAAATCTGGTCCAAGTCCAAATGTTCCGGGACCAACCCAAGCTGATCCAGACACCGCTGCACCCTTCTGGGACCCTGCCTGTCTGTAGTGGTGGGGAGGTGCCCCCATGGAGTTCTGTGACATCACACTACTGTGGGCATGAGGCCTCTTGTCCAGGGAGCTTAACCCAATCCCAGACCAAAGGGCTTGGGCCAGAAGAGTTCCCAAACTGAATTGAGCCCACCCCTGTGTCCAATTGGGTTTGGTCCAGTTCACAGGGCTTTATCTCACAGCTCCGTAGAACTCTCATGAATAGTGTCAGCCTCAGTTCTCCAGTTGTAAAATGGGAATAATAATGACTCACTTCACAGTGTTGTTGTGAGGGTGACCTAGACAAAGATTGTAAAGCACTTTGAACCCTGAAAACACTATAGAAATGATAAGAAATGGACCACTGGTCTGATGTAGCTCTACGTTTAAGTATGATACCTCACCCTGGCCAAGGGTTTCTGGTAGCTCACCCTTAAAAGAGTTTCTCCTATTTCCTGCACAGTTTCTCAAGCTGTACCATGTCCCAAAAATGTCAAACCACTCAGTACAAAATGAAATCCCATTACTCCTCCATGCAGGTCAGTCTCTCAGTGTGCAGCCCGCTCAAGGAAAGAGGGAACTCATCCTTATGCCCTCTAATGCCCACGTTCAATCATGCTGTCACCATTGCTGACCATTACTCAAGATGACAGGACAGACAAAGCAGCGAAATGACTGTCCCCGTGGACTGTGCAGAGCGATGGGGCGGACATTTTATGGGACTTTCCTCCTTGGTCACAAGGTCATTGTCATCGGTGATGGGTGAACCTTGAGAAGTTCCTATTTTAATTTGGTTTGGACAAGCAGCCAGAAGTGTGGGTTTTCATTGGCACATATCCATCCTCAGCAATCTCTCCAGGGTCATTGGTCACAAGCTGTTTGTATTCAACATAGAGAAAGGGATGGGTTCACGGGATGTAGCAAGCATAATTGGGGAAAGTTCGAATCTCTAAGATTAAATCCCCAGCTACGGTGATTCAGCAAAATCAATGAAACTATCCTCCTAATTTACAACAGACAGGAATCTGGTTCATGGAAAATAGGCTGAAATGAGAGGAAAAAATATATATTCTATACTAAAAAACTCTCAGTTATTCTAACTTCCCTTGGTTTAAGAAGGAAGTTAAGGCCCTTACACATTCAATTATGCTCCAAAAAGCATGGAAAGAGTACATTAAGGCATCTGCCTTAACATCCGTGCCATGTACGCAGTAAAGACGTTGGACAGTCTCACATATTGTGCTTACTTACAACTTAGGCTCCATGCAACCACACTTTGCCTTGGTCTTTCAGCCCCAATCCTCTTCCTCTGCAGATTGGGGGCAACAATGAGAGACAGTGCTATACAAGTGTTTAATAAGAATTTAAAGTTGCGTACATAGGAAATTAATAATATGGAATGCCCATTGGATGGAATGAAGTCAACAGCAATGCCAGTTTGGAAATAAATCCTATTGTCATCTGCAGATCCCATTAAATGGCTGTAAAAGAATACAATGGAGCTTCATCTTTGGGAGTGAGGGGAGCAAGAGGGTGTGGAATAATGAGGAAGGCACCAGGGAGAGTGTGTGGAATGGGTGGAATGACAGGAAGGAACAGGGATAGGGTGCAGCAAGGTACTGGCTGGAATGACAGGAGGAATGCCATGACAAACAGGTAGAATGACAAGATTCTGAGATAAATAAGTAATTCAGAAGAGTGATAGGATACTACCTCTCCCAGCATTTTTTTCTGCAAATTTCCAAACTTTACTCCAGAACACCTTGACCACATTACAACCCCAGCAACAATAATAATAATAATTATTATTATTATTAACAAACATTTATATAGTGCCAGCAGTGTACCTGGCACTTTACAAAGTAATAAAATAGACACGGTCCCTGCCCCTAGGGCTTACAATCTGAGGTAATTACCTTCTTCTCCACATCTCCTCCAACAGAGGCCTTTCCCAGCCTTATCCCCAAATTTGAAACAGTCGGGTGTCAGATAAAACCTAAAAGTCAGTTTAATTTGCACCTCTCTTACCTCCATTGAGCATGCACACTTATTCATATGATGCCAGATCCTTTTCTCATCCTTCTCATCTTTGTCTTTTGGGTCTCTTCCCAGTGGTAAAACAGGTGAGCAGATACCAGGACTCTTGCAAAGTGCTGTTTTTAGCAGTTTTAAACATTATCATAAGGAATTGGAAAGCAACCAATGACCTTTCAATTGAGATGTGGAAGCAGAGGTTATGGTATCTGTTTAGCCTTGAAAAGTTACATGCGAGACTTCAGAATGAGGAGAGAGCGTTTGAAGACATCTGGATGCCCATCATCTGCAGCCTAGAAGATAAGTTCTCTAAGAGCAAGGACATTGAACAATTCTTTAAATAACAGTTTGGTAGGTCATCGTAGTTATTGATGGCATGAAGATAAGATCGGCTATTTGGATGCAGAACTCTGTGGAATCTTTATTAGATTTGGATAAGAAAGTTGTATTGTATTGAACTGAGAAAATTTATTTTCTTGTTTGTGGATGTATGTTAAATGATGAAACAATAAAAGTT
>QEPC01011450.1:48157-74568 GCA_003113815.1 Sphenodon punctatus
CCCTCCACCCCTGGTGCCTGGAAGTCTGCTCCTAGCTGAGTCAAATGACTTCCCCCTCCCTGCTACATTTGGCCTTCCAGTGACCTGACAGAAGACCATGTTTTAGCCACCCGAACACAACCGAACGCGATTCGAATTGAACGAACTGTTCGGCCATTTCGTCGTTCGGTGTTCGGTTCTGTTCGGTGTGTTCGCCATTTTCGTCGTTCGGTGTTCGGTTCCGTTCAGTGTGTTGGCCATTTCGTTGTTTGGTGTTCGGTGTTCGGTCCGTTCGGTGTGTTCGTGTTCGTGTTCGTGTTCGGTTGTTCGAACAGGCCGAGTTTGGGCCGAACACCGAACTACTGAACCGCGTTCGCCCATCCCTAGGTGTTACTGCTTCAGCCCTAATCTGGAGGCAACTGTGGGCAATTCCGTGCAAAGTGGCCGGCTGTTCCGCAATAGAAGCACAACCGGCCCAGCTGTCGTTGTTCTTTTTCCTGCACCGCTAAGGGCCCTGAGAGGCTCCCAGCTGCATGGGTTCCTCCTCTTCGACCTTGGGTGTGTCCACTCAACTTGGGCTAGGTATCGCCACCCTCGTATGCCATGAGAGGGTGCCCTCCTGTCTCCATTCCCTTCTTCGTTCTGCCGGACGGTCGTCGATCTGGCAGGTCAAGTTGACCAATCCGGCCCAGGTGTCTGGCATAGCTGTGTAGGAGAGCTGGTCTTTGAGCTCGTCATTTAGTTCCTTGTGATAGAGAGCCTTAAACACGCTATCTGGCCACCCCAGTTCTACAGCTATTTGCTGGAAGTGAGTCACATACTCGAGCAGTGGCCCTTTCCCCTGTTTAAGGCTCATAATAGTGGTTTCTGCATCTCTTACCCTATGGGGGTAATCAAAGAAGAATTGGAATTCCCGTGTAAATGCCTTTAAATCCTTTAGCAACGGTCTCCCTTTGGTAAGCAACGGGGTAGCCCAATCAAGCGCAAGCCCATCCAGGTGGCCGATGATGAAAGCCACCTTGGTGGAATCAGAGTGATAAGTTAGGGGCTGCATTTGAAAGGCAAGTTTGCACAAAGCCATGAACCCCTGAAAATGCCATCTATCCCCATTGAATTTGGCTTTTGGAGGGTGTTTGGGTTCCTTACCTAGGGCCCTAGGGTCAACTTGCGGGTCAGGAGGAGCAGGAGTGACAGGGGCTGCCACCACACCTGACTTCTCCATTTCCACTACCTCCTCTTCCACTCCACCCACTGCTCCCTGGTCCTGCTGCCCCTGTTTTTCCCAGAGATCCTTAACCTCTAGGGCTAGTGACAGGATGGCTCTCATCATTTCTTCTAACTGTTTAGCTAGGTCCATAATGCCGGTGATACTGTTATGGGAAGGGATCTCAGAAGAGGGTTTGTGGACCCAGTAAACCTGCCTCGCTTGCTCACGCCCAGGCACTCCTTCAGGCACTTGGGGCTCCACTCACTGGAGGTAGGAAATACAACCCCTCAGGATATTGGGTGGCCCTTTACTTCCCAGCTGGGAAGAGGCCATATCATCATAGGGGGGAGACCAGCAAGGCCCTGAGTGGATCCCCACCACTCGTGGTAAACCACTCACACCTGTATACCCCCTAATGCTCTCCTTACTCACAGTGTGTGGGACTGAACAAGGTGCACAAATCATGTGAGGGAAGAGGGAGACAAAACCCAGGGATGACGGGGGAGGAATCCCCACAACAAAACACTATCGCAACCCGGGGGGGGGAGAGAGGTAACCTGGAGGGGATAGGAGAAGGAGGGGAAACACCCACAGTGCTCACCTGAACACACTCTCTCATGCTACCCCCATCACCCTCGACCAATCACTCACTCACCCGCAATCCCCCAACTGCTTGCTTACACACACACCCGATACCCAAACATGCACTCACCCAGACACTCACGCTCACACACGAATACTTCGCTTTCAATAGATTGCACTGCACGCAAGGGGCCAGTCTCACAGTGCTGCTGATCACCAACAGAGCTGTGATGATCTGTCACCCCTTAATTATGGCTGTCCCCGCCCTCTGCGTGCAGAGCTGTGCGGAGTAAAGCAACGTGCCGGGGGGGCCTCCACCCCGTCGTTCCCCTGCGGCGTTGGCTGCGTCCCCACCCCTGTCTTTCCTGTCTGCTGGGCTAGTTCCACACGCTCTGAGGCACATCCTGTTGTGGCCTTGCCACTGCGCCGTGCCTGATGGCACTGTCCCCTACAGAGCGGCAGCGAAGGTGGGACCTGACACTGCGCTTCCCCTTTTCCAGCATGGCCCTGCCTCATGGAGCATCATGATATCATGATGCTCTGTAAGGAGTGGGGTTACATCAGAAAGGGGCATAACTTCCCCTTTGCTCCCTTCCAGCATGACCCTGACCCCCGTAACATCACAATGCTCTGTAAGGTTCTGGATGACATCATAAAGAGACCATGGGTCTCTGGTAACTGTCAATGTGTTGGGCAGGAGCCTCACACTGTGAAGGTGTGCGTGCTGCTTGTGAGCAAGTGTGTAGAACATTTGTAGAGCTGAAACAATTATTCCATTTCATATTCACAAAATTTGTTTAATTACTCAGATGTACCACTGAACAGCCAAATGATTCTCATTCAGTATGTTATATATGTATATTTACATATAGAATAGAATTTATTATTAGCGTGACCATAGGCCATTGCTTTAAAACATAAACAAACAATAAACGCATACAACCAATAAATACAACAGGAAACTTGCAACCCTAGTCATTGGTGAATACCAAATAACCCAAGACCCCAAATTCCTTTTGTCAAAAATCAATTACATTTTACTAAAAATAAGAAGTTGCCTAGTCTCATGATCTAACCTACTAATCAATCCCATGTGGCAGAAAGAAGCAACTCAAATCTGGTTGATCACTAACAAAAGTTAAACTTAAGCAGTAATTAGGAAATTAGGAAAAAGGAAGAGAAACACCCACTGTCAGCCCTTATAACCCGGGACAGCAGTTCTACATGTGGCATCAACAGCCATGATTTCAGCAAAAATCAAGGCCCCTCTAGGAAGAAATCCCCATTCTTTCACAACAATGTGATTAGACAAACGGGGGCTTGGGACAATGGGGCAATAAGGCTGGGACTCAAAGAAACACCCACAAGAGGGTGTTTGACCTACTGTAACCAAATCCTTGGTTGAACCAAAGAATTGTATCTCCATAAGAGTTTGTGAATCTTTCTCCACAGGGGGAGCCAACCCTAAATTAGCCGAAGGAACAAGCCTAGAGGGCAAATGACTTGACTTCAATGGAGAGCCGGCTTCCGGCAACGTGGGGGACCCACTGGGCAAGACAGGGTCGAATATAGCTAAAATAGGATCCTCCTGGGTCAATACTGTAGATCTACTAACAATTGGGGCCTCCAATAGAGCGATTGTCTTCCTTTTAGATACCTGAGCAGGGTGTAAATTTCTCTCAAAGGACCCCAAGATATTCAAGGAGATTTGATGTAAAAGCAGGAAAATTCCCTTTTTGGATTGTAGACTAACCATAATATACCCCCCATAAAAGGAAAGAACGAACACAAGATAAAAGATTCTCAACTATAGCTGGTGTGCGAAAATAGATCACCAGATGTATAACACCACCCCTCGTGGACAAATTTAAAAAACAGCTAATATGAGAAGGCAGAAAAGAACAACCCAAAATGTCCACAATATGCTGACTGATCCGAAGTTTAGAATCCCAAGCAGGAAGAACCCCAAATGGTAAGGGGTAAATAGTAAACACCAGGGCGTCTGTCACCTGGGTAAAATTCTGGTCCTCACCAGCCTTAAAGGCTGATGGGCCAGAATAACTAGGGCTATAAGAAATAGATGTTTGAGTTGCCTGGTCCACACACGAGGGACCCACCCTGACCCTGGTCCCCCCAGGAACCTCCATCTGCTTCCCGAGCCTGAGTACCAGCTGCAGGATGCCCTGGGATTGGGCCTCAAGGCCTTCAATTCATGCCTTGAGCAATAGGAGGAGCTCTTCTACCTGATGGTACTGAAGAGCCTCCAAATTATCAAAAGAAATAGAGCTCGATTTAATAGGAGGGCCAAGATGGCCATTAGAAGGTCCCCCCTTCTCTATGTTAACCCTGTCAGGGAGTACTAACTCCCCTAGGGTCTCTCTATCCTGGCCTTGAAGAGAGGGCAAGGGATGGACAACAGGCAACTTCACTATTTGATAAATTTAATGAAGAAGCAGATACTTCTACCAATTCTCTTATGGATAAGAGTTGTGACTCTATCTCCTTAGTGCAGGACTGAGATAAACTGGCCATATCGCCAGAGAGAATAGGCTGAGTACTAGATGCAAGATGTAATGTTTCCCGAGACCTTGCAGCCAAGGCATGCCACCTTTTGCCTTGCTTTTAAAGGCCAAGGCACAGGACAGTAAGGAATCGAGAGGGGCCTGCGGAATTAAATTCTTGGGCCGAGACCCAATAGCAGCACCTCCCTCCTTGATATTCGCAACAGCCTGAGAGGGGGCACCAGGAACCAAAATTGGATGCATAGCTGGAACATCCCACCCTACATCGGGAAATTCCGCAAAAGAGTATGCGGATAATTGAGGGGGGGCAATCCACTTAGGGTCTTTTGATATCAATGCTGTAGCAAAACAGTCCTCGATCTGTAGTTGACCCGCCCATGCCCCAGTGATTACCCCCTGCTTGTTTTTATTCTTGGGATTCTTAGGATTCTTATTCTTACCCGACTTAGGCATGAAAGCAAAGAAATATATAAAAATAAGTAAAAAATAATTAATAAATAAATAAAATACCAAGTACGTGCACTTGAGACCTCGCATCTTCATGAATGTTAGACCCCTTGTCTCTCCATCTGTTCCCCTTCCTAAGTCTCTCCCCCAGCTCCTGTCTCTCAGATTGTAAGCCCTAGGGGCAGGGACCCTGTCTATTTTATTACTTTGTAAAGTGCCAGGTACACTGCTGGCGCTATATAAATGTTTGTTAATAATAATAATAATAAAATATTTTGTCCCAAAAGGGCAATTATCTAATCACAGTCACGCCTACACCAACTCAAAGAAATCCAAGCTCTGCACCAGCCCTGTGCCTAAGGCCGCACGCACAAGGGCACACCCTTGCACGTGCAGCCCTTAGGCATGCTGCCCAGGTGTGCGCCTCCGGCACCGCCGGCTAGCGCGGAGTTCTTAACTGGTCCCGGGAGTGTAGCTCCTCCCACCACTCAGGTCCCAGGTGAAAAAAGGGCAGACTACAGCGGGCTCCCTCTGGTCAGTGGGGCTTGGTAAACAGGAGACAGATGACACAAATCCCAGATGCAAAAAGGGCAGGTTCCTATTTACATATTGACTTCTTTAATTTGGTCATTTGTGTTACCTATTGGCTTATTAATTTTGGTCATTTTGGTTAATTCAGATCAGTCATTTCAGTAATTTGGTTATTTTGGTCCGGTTATTTTAGTCATTTCAGTATTTTGACCTCATTCTGTTGTTTGGTACTATTTCAGTCTGTTGTGTGCCAAAACGTTACACAGTAATATTATTGCACTATTGCTATTAGCACAAGAGCACTGTCACACAACTGTTCAGTGCACAATAGCGCTAAACACTACCATTGGCGATCAACAGAATGGCCAAAGCAAAATAGCCAAAATGAATAGCACTTCATATTCTCTTGCTGAACCAAATTTGAAGCAGCTAAATTCATCGAATTCAGGATTCAGTTCAGATATTCATTTCAGCCCTAAGTGTGTGAGCCCTGTGTGTGTGTGTAAGTGGAGTGTGTTTGCTGTGTGTGAGTGGAGTACATGAATAGTGTATGTGTATCATGGGCATGGCATTCCATTAAGCTGACCACCCCTCCTGCATTTCACATCGTGTCCTTCAAAATCCCTCAGAAAAGTTGACCATCATATTGTTACTTGGTTACTTTTCCTGGTGGACCAAATTGAAAAAAGGACATAACTTCTTTAACCAAATTCTGATTTGCAAAAATTTGTCTGAAATTAAATATGCACATTTATGATTGTCGGTAAAGAGCAGGGGGGGGGGGAGAGATTGAGCGGTGAAGGGGTAGGACAGAGAGATTGGAAGGATAAAGAGAGAAAGGGGGCAAAGTGGGATGGTTAGGGAAAGAACATAGGGAGGCGGATGGGTGTGCTAAACATGTAACATAGCTTGGAAAGGAGGGGTAACAAGAAGCAGGGCTAAGCCCAAATGTCAGCTCCTGCAGCTTGGGCTGAACTGTCTGAATGAAGCAGGGACTTAGGGGCCACAGAAACAGGCTCTGTTTGTAGATTTTGTGCACACCTATCAGACGCTTGTGAACCTCTATGACTGCTAACTTACAAGGATGCAATGTGGGACTGGTCAGAAGATCAGGAACGGGCATTTGAAAGAGTGAAGAAGCTAGTCAGTGTGGCACCAGTCCTAAAGTATTATAACCCAGCAGAACAGCTCCAGCTCCAATGTGATGCCTCTGAAGGAGGCCTAGGTGCAGTACTAATGCAAAACCAGCAGCCCATAGCCTTTTCTAGCAGAGCCCTGCCGGACACAGAGCGAGGATATGCTCAGATTGAAAAGGAACTCCTTGCAGTGTTGTTTGGAACAGAGCGCTTCCACCAGTTCATCTTTGGACAAAAAGTGGAGGTGCAATCAGACCACAAACCATTAGAAAGTATAATGAGGAAGCCACTCCTGAGTGCACCCAAGAGACTACAACGCATGTTAATGAGACTACAACGCTATGAGGTGAGCATACAATATTGTCCAGGAAAGTCACTGCTAATGGCAGATACGCTTAGCAGGGTATAGTCTGTGTGGCTCTGTGGAACAGAAGATAGAGTCTATCAACCTGCTGCTACAATACCTTCCTATCTCCAAGGAGAGTATCTAGGCGATACAAGAAAGTACAGAATGAGATGAGAGTCTACAAGTAGTGATGCGAACTGTACTCCAGGGTTGGCCAGACCACAAGGATCAGTTATCCAAGGAAGTTACCTCATATTGGCCAGTGAGGGACGAACTATGCATGCAAGATGGGATCTTGTTCAAAGGAGACAGAACTGTATTCCCAGCAGAAATAAGACGGGACATCATGGAAAGAATACATGCTTCACAGCTGGGGATCGAGGCATGCCTGAGATGAGCCCGGGACTCAGTGCATCTATTGGTCAGGTATGAACTCTCAGATGAGAGCATACATGGAGCAATGTGAGGTGTGTAAGGAATATGGAGACAGACAACAAAAGGAAACTCTACAGTCCCATGATACTCCAGCACAACCGTGGGAAAAGGTGGGCACTGACCTGTTCACACTCAATGACAGGAACTACATGATCACAGTAGACTACTACTCTAACTTCTGGGAAGTAGACTACCTGGAGGACATGCAAGCAAGAACCATAATCAGGAAACTGAAGGCACACTTTGCAAGGCACGGGATACCCAACATCTTGTGCTCAGACTATGGGCCACAATATACAACAGACGAATTCAAACATTTTAGCAAGAAATGGGAATTTGAGCACAAGACTTCATCCCCTGGGTACCCACAAAGCAATGGGAAGGCAGAGTCCGCAGTCAAGATGGCCAAGAAATTGATGGTCAAGGCAAAGAAGACAGGCCAGGATCCTTACCTGGCTCTGCTCGACCATCGCAATACCCCCTCCCAAGGACTCAATAGCAGCCCAGCACAGTGGCTAATGGGCAGAAGAACGAGGACGCTACTCCCTATGAGAGCGAGCCTGCTGCAGCCCAGTGGGGTAGAGGCTACACAGAGACAAATTCAAGAACGCCAAATCAGACAGACAGACAACACACTACAACACACTACAACAGAGGAGCCAAGGACCTCAGGCCCCTTCAAACACGGGAGAAGGTATGGGTCCAACCACCCCACAGCCACACAAAGGAATGGCAAAATGCTACAGTACAAGTGGAAGCAGGACTAAGATCAAATGAGGTGATTACAGATGCAGGGCAGAGATTAAGATGAAATTGTAAGCAACTGCGGAGCAACAGAAGGGAGCCAGCAGGCACAGAGCAAAGAGATCCTTTGGAGGATTTGGATCGTGCCTCAAAACTCAGTTGGCCAGAGGAAGGAGAGCCATCAGAAATGAGCAGGAATACTACCGATAGAAACAGCTGCCGAGATTTAAGTCCACTAAAGGAGAGTCATGTCGGGGCATAAAGAAGTCCTGCACCTGGAACTGGAACTCACAAGAAGTGGACGACTGGTCCAGTGACCCGCATATTTAACCAACTATGAAACTTAAAGGGCCTAGGACACTACTGATAGCTGGCGGTAAAGGCCATGCTTCCACAGTGGGCTATGTACTTGCAACCTCTGGCCCCGGCAAGTAAACCATGACATCCAACAGCAACAAAACAACTTTTTCTTTTTCTTTCTTTCCTTTCTTTCCTTTCTTTGTTAAAGGGAAAGATGTAACAACCTGCAGGAACCTGCAAGTTGGAACTGGAGTTGCATGGGGGGAACTGTTAAGAGGAAACACAACACAGTTTGTGAAGGAGAGTGTGCATGAGCTAGGCACAGCCTCATGGAGTAAGCTTAGTTAAATAAAGTGTTTGGTTGTGTTTGATAACATCCAGTCTCTTCCTTATCGCATGGCACACTGTGAATGAAACACTGTTGGCCAGATTTGGCCTCCGGACTGCCTATTGAATAGGAATGGAATCATGGGACACAGGGTTTTTCCAGTTTCTTTTTTTTCCAGATCGGTTCTTTTTAAATTTATTTTCTTCTGTTTTGGTTTTCAGTTTTGGTTCTTTCCCCATTGAAGTCAATAGGAAATCTGTTCCCATTGACTTCAATGGGAAGGAGAACTGGACTGAAAGGGAACCAAAGTGAACCAAATGGGACCAAAGCATGTCCCTAACCCCCACCACTCCCATCCTCTGGGACAGGGTGTCCAACCTCCCCCACTCTATGGGTCCACCTTGGAGGGTGGGAGTGAGGATCCACGTTCCTAACACATCCAGACACTCCACCCTCTGGGGCCATCTTAGTCTCCCATCCCCAGCCACCCCCCTTCAGGACCTGGTGGCTGTACTTACCATACCCACCTTGGAGATGGGGGTTAGGATCCACTGCCACTGATGGAGGCCTTCCAGCACAAGCAGGCCCCCTTACAGCAGCACATTGCCAGACCACCAGGGCTGTCAGAGGCCTCCACATAGGCTAGGCCTCCTCACCAGGGTGCACTGCCTAGGTGGGTCCCTGCTCAGCAGCGCACATGTGCAAAATGGCGGCCAGGCCTGTTTTGCACATGCACAGCTCCAGCACCATTTTGGGAAAGGGCGGCCGTTCTGCGCATGCGTGACACCATTTCATACATATGCAGAACAGCTGCCATTTTGGAAAAGGGTTGCAGATGCACAAAACAGCCTTGGCAGCCATTTTGCACATGCGTGTTGCCTATCAGGGATCCACCTCGGCAGCGCGTCCCAGCGAGGAGGCCTAGGCTGGCAACGTGCTGCTGCAAAGAGGCCTGCCAGTGATGGGATGCCTCCCTCAGCAGCAGCGGGCCAGCAGCACACCACAGTGAGGGGGCCTGCTGGGAAGCCTCTGACAGCCACGGCAGGCTGGCTGCATGAAGCTCCAAGGGAGTCTGCCGGTGCCAGGAGGCCTTTATCAGCAGTGGTAGATCCTCACCCCCATTCTCCAAGGCCAGTAAGTACAGCTGCCAGGACCCCAGGGGTGGGGGAACAAAGACGGGCCCTGAGGGTGGGGGTGTTAGGAACCAGATCCTCGTTTCCACCCTCTGAGGCCTGGATGCAGGGAATGGGGGTGGAGGAGATGGGACCCCCTGCCCCAGGGAATGGGGTGGTGGGGGTTAGGCACGGGTTTCTGGTTCCATTCCCATTGAAGTCTGAGAAGATTTCCTATTGGTTTCAATGAGAAAAGATATGAAACTGAAAACTGGAACAAGGCCAATTTTCAGATGCCCCGAATTTAAACCAAACCAGCCATTTTTGGACTTTTTTGGTAAAACCAAGGCAAAACTGAAATCCCATCCCTACTATTGAGGAACACTGGTATATAAAGAAGTCGTAGCAGTGATCTCCCAAATACCCAGTGTTTTTGTGCCTTAATTAAGGATTGAACAGAAGCCTCCAAAGGAGTAGCTGAGATGCCACTTCCTAATGTGAGAAGCCAAGATTTCTACTTAGCAAGTGTTCTTGAGCACCTCCTGTCAAAGGAGCTGAGACATGCATTCATTCTGGGCTCCTCCCCATTGCTCTGCTGCAAGAGGCACAAATCTGGCCTATGGAACCATGTTCCCTCCCCCCAGGTCCTTTCTGTTTGCAGATAGTTTACCTGAGCTGCTGGAACTGAAATTTGAGCTTAGCCTTGCTTCTTGTGCCTCCTCCCTTCCAGGCTGCATTGTATGTCCAGGCCACCCATCCAGCTATGGGGGACTTTCAGGCCCTTACCTCTCCACCAAGGTGACTGTCGATGTGTTAGCATTGCTCTGGACCATCTCTAGGTGCCGCTGGGCTGATTAACTGACACACTGCCACCTCTTGACATCCTTCCGTCTCACCTGCCAGTGAAAGAGGTAGCGGGTGTGGTGAAGGGAGCATCCTTCCCCATCAGGGAAGTTTCCGAGCAAGAAGAAGTCACAGATCCTGATCTTGTCTGCCTGGCAGATGTGGAACCGAAGCCCATCCTCCCCCTCCAGCCGCTCTGGAGCATCCAGGTCTCTGTCCTCCTGGGCACTGTCTTGCGCAATGCAGCTCCTGGGCGAAAGGGAAATGAGATCTTTGTGGTGTGGCACAAAGTTGCCATGTGAGGGCAGTGTCCTGGGCTATACACATGTACACACGTGCACACACACACTTCACAACATGCATAAACACACTGGTCACACACACTCACACATACACTAGGGGTGAAAGTCCACTTCCAACCAGTCCAATTTCAGCAGATCTGGTCAGTTCGATCGGAACATCCAATCAATTGAATCAGTTTTCTGTTGTCAGACCAATTGGTGCTCAGCCATTCTGCACATGTGCAAAAGAGTGGCAGCCATGTGCAAAATGACAGCACCTTTACGGACACCACCCTTGTATACATACGCAGAACGACTGGGCACCATTTTGCACATCCACAAAACAATCAGAATTCTGATCGGAATTTCACCAGCTGTTCCATTTTCAAGGAATTGTTCTGTGATAACGGAAGGGCTGTTTCAACCCACCCCCCTAATATACACTGCTCTCTCACACAGACATGACACTTACACATGCCCACATACACTGCTCTCTCTCACACACACCACTCTTACACACACACACATTGCTCATACACACAGAGCTTACATGCACATGAATTATTCTCTCTCTCTCTCTCTCTCACACACACACACACACACACACTGTTGCTGTTCCCTTGGGACGTTTTCCCTTGGACTTAGTACCAACACATACTGCTCTCTCTCTGACATATTTATTACATATGCTGCTCACACGCATACACACTGTGTTCTCTCCCCCCACTCTCTCTCTCTCTCTCTCTCTCTCTCTCTCTCTCTCACACACACACACACACACACACACATACACCCTTTCCTGAGCTCTCCCAGCCACATTCTTCCCCAACACTGTGCCCTTGATCCATCCTAGCTCGGCTTCATTGTTCTTTGAAGTGAAGGCAGGACACCTTCACTCCTGCTGGCTCCAAGCTCTCCCCAGCCTACTTACTGACCATGGGGGAGGTTGGTAAGCTGGAGCCCCACAGCTCAGCTCAGGCCATCCCCTTTTGTAGATCAGCATAACTGCCAGCCAATGAACAGGTCCCCAAGGCTCTGAGTTCCCCTCCCTCACCTCCATGGCAGAATGGAGTTCCCAGAGACTTGGGGGGGGGGGGAGGTCCTAGGAGTGTTAACAGACAAGATGTTTGCCCACATTACCCCACATCAAGTAGCTGTCCACCTGCCTGTCTATTAGGTATTCGCCAGATGTTCTCCCCCATTGGCCACATGGTTGCCACCCACCATGGGGTCTCAGAGAATGTTTCTCCCACCAGGCAGACAAATCCAGACTAATGTGCACCCACGTGTCCACATCCTGCCAATTAGGTTGCATTCAGCCTCACCCGCATACAGGTCCATCAGCACCATAGAGTCTCAGGCAAAAAACCTAGAGCTACCAGGGAGGCAGTGTTTCCTGCCCCTCTCTCTGCTCTCTACATCCACCTTAAAAGGCCAATGTGTTCAAAATTCTAACTTTTGGTGTCTCCGTTCATCCTGGTTTGCAGCACATGCCCAATGCACTCTCCTCTCACGCCATTACATTTATATTTTAAGGAGAATGAATATGGCTCAGAAGGAACGACAGCCAGTCAACTATGGTAAGTTGATGCACCTGGGGTGGGATGGGGGAATGCCTTTACACAGCTGCATGATAAATGCTTCCATTTATTGCTATCTAATTATGGGGGCGAGTCCTTTACTGTGTTCACGGGCAACTTCCAGCAGCACCACCTCTGCTCCCTCTAGTGGTCCTCAGGCCCACCATAAATCTTGCTTATATTCCCTGGAGCAAGGAAGAGACGAAGACCTTCATCGCTCTGTGGGATGGGCATAGAATACAATACATGCTGGTAAAATGCTATTGGAGTGAAGGAGCGTTCCATGAGATCTCCCTCCAAATGGCGCAGAAGGGATACCACAGGGGCATGAACCAACACTGGCAGCGGGCCAAGAACTTGCGCTGGGGGTACAAAGAGATTCAGAATAACAACTTCACCTCCGGCCATGGGAAGCAAACATCCCCCTATCTCAAGCTCCTTGACTAGTTCCTCTGCATTGATGGGAGCCATTGTGGCATCCCACCTCTACGGCTGCACCTTCACTAGAGGCCAGAAGTGGGTAGATACGCCCCCACACCACCACCACCACTGCCTGTTCCCACTACAACTGCTCCAATTACTCCCACTCTCCCCACCCCCAGAAGCCAAAACTACCAATGAAGATCCTTCCATGCCCATCCCTCCCTCAGATCCAGCAAGAGATGAGGAGGACACAAGCACCATGACTTTTGCCAATCGATCCCCTCAGTCTCTAGAGCCAACTTCTGTTTGAGGAGACACAAGAGGTGCTTGTGGAGGGAAGAGAACATCTGGAGGCCACATTTATAGAGGAGGCAAAAGAGGAGAATGGTACGTTAATGCATCTGGGGGTAGGGAGGCTGCATTTGCACACCTGCTTGATAAAGGCTTTTATTTATTGTTTTCTAATTATGTGCGGGTTTTATTTCTTTACTATGTTCACAGGTGGCCAGGAGAGCACTGGGGAGCATCAGGATACTACCTGGGACACAACTGCACCAGATGTGAATGGAATGGGGGGGGCACCATGACAGGACTGCAGGCGAGGGGGGAGGAGGCACTATGGTGGGACCATGGACTGGGGCAGGGAGACACCATGGAGGGATGGTGGGCTGGGGGGTAAAGGCACCATGGCAGGATGGTGGGTTGGAGGGGAGCCAAAATGGACATAGAGGGAAGGGGTGAGGGTGCTAATGGCAATCCCAGGCCTGGTATGCCAATTTGGACACCCAGGGAGTTGACCCCTCCCCCACCCCTGAAGAACTGCTTCCCCAGACTGCTGAGGCAGTTAGTTAGAGGCTCCTGCTTAGGCTCAAAGTGTTTCACGTCTCTACAGTGATTGTAGGAAGAGAACCTCGTGCCACTCTGATCTCGGATTCTCACCACAGCAACCTCTCCAGCAGCAAACTATTCCAGGTACTCATTCCTACTTCTCTTAGTGCGGGCAGAGGACCGTTCCATTGGACAGGAAGAGTGACCATTATATTTGTATTTATTTATTTATTTATTTTAAATATATCCTGCCCCTCCTGCCCAAAGGCAGCTCGGGGCGGCGAACAACACATGCACAAAAAAATCTAACAATAAAACATTTTAAAATAAATCTACAAATTTTAAAACAAGTAATAAAAACTCGCCCTCCCTCCCAACCTCCCTACACCCCCTACACACACACACAACCTCACCAAAGGCCTGGCAGAACAGCCAGGTCTTACACAAACATTGAAATGACAGGAGGGTGGGGGCCTACCGAGCCTCCTCCAGGAGTGAATTCCACAGCACAGGGGCAGCCACCAAAAAAGATCTCACATCGGTGGCCACCCGTCTCACCTGAGGAACCTCCAAAAAGGCCCCCACGGACAATCTCAGGGGTCGCACGGGCACATGGGGAGTGAGGCGATCCCGCAGATAGACAGGGCCCAGGCCATGAAGGGCTTTGAAGGGCTGGCAGAGGATGAAACACTGGGGTGAGGTGGGGTGTTAAGAAGTAATTTCTTTCCTTGATGCCTTGCTACGGGTCTGCCACCAAATCGGAACCCCCTGCCACAAGCGCCCAGCAAAACCAGGACCTGCGAGTTCACAACTGGTGTAGTGCAGACAGGATTTGGCAAGGGAGCTGGTTGGACACCATTCAGGGCCTGGGTCAGAGGCATGAGCAGCTTGTGGGGCAAGAAAGCAAGGTCTTTGCTACCAAGGCCCCCCTGGACTGCTGGTTGGAGGACAGTCACTGAGCCCATTTCTGGAGGCTGTTGGAGCACGCAGACAGCACACTGGAAAAGGAAATGGAAGATCTGTTGTCCCAGTCTCTCGTAGCTGCTGCGAGTGCAGCAATTGTTTCTCGGGGGCAGGCATCATTATATCACACCCTTCAACACTTCACGCCACCACACCTGAATCCTGACTGTCCACCCTGGTTTCCCCAGCATTCAACCCCACAGTGAAAAACCAGGGGAAACACACACGTCTCCTTTGCACTGTGCTTCTGCACGCTGACAGGCCTTTCTCCAGGCATACTTCCCCCCTCCACCAGCAAACACAGCATGCCACGCCACCTCAGCCTCCACAGGTGGCTCCCCTGGAGGAAGAGGATAATGTACCCTTGCCCTTAACTCCACCCAAGCAAGTGCAACCAGCTACACCAAAAAGGGGAAGGTGCAGGAAGAATTTTTTTAAAAAAACATACATTTTGTTTGCGCTTTCTAAAAAGAAAAACCCAGTTGGCACTTTCCAGTACAGTTAATATAAAGTTAAATGAACAGTCATGTTTTCATTGTTTAATAAAGCTGTTATATTTTTCTTGAATCATGTTTTTTTCTGTGCCTATTCTGAGAAAGGCGGGAAGCCACTTTGGGGGCTGCAGGTGGAAAGGGAAGGGGATGGGAAGCAGGGGGGCAGGGAAGGAAAGGGGGTCTGTGGAGAATAGGCAGTGAGGCATAGCGATAAGTCACTTTGGGAGCTGGAGGTTGGAAGCTCTTGAGGAAGGGGGAGGGCCCATAGTAGTCAACAGCAAGCCTGTGCCTCTGTTTTCTATTGCCATTCCCAGACCTGGCTAGCCTGTGAATGCCAATAGGAAAATGCAGAACATCAGGGATGCACCCTGCTCGCCTGCAAACGTCAATAAGGAACGTACGGGGAAAGGAAAAGGCAATAGCAAAGGAGGGTGTGTGGGCAGGATGGACTAGAGGAAAATGTACTGACACGCTTGAGACATTTCTAAAGGCTTATTGAGCATTTTTATTAAACATTTTAATAAGTTCATTAAACTTTTAAAACCTTATGAAACCTTAGAGTTTTTGAAAGGATCATTAGTGTCACCGGGCATTTTTACATGCATCTGATTTCTCCTGGACTTCAAAGTTCAGGTTTGGTGAACTTGTGAGCGGGGAGTTTAGACGCTCCCCGCAGCCCCCTCTGAAGTCGGTCGGGTGCTGTTGTAAATAGCGGCACCTGGTGACTTCCACATGTTTACAAAGGCACCTGGATGACTTCCAGGATGGGGGGGAAGTGTCTAAACTCCCCGTGTGCAAGTTCACCAAACCCAGACTTTGAAGTCTGGGAGAAGTCTGCTTAATTCCTGTCCCTCACACAGCCCCCCTGGCAGGTGATACAGGGATCGGGATCAGAAGAGCCCCTGGTCTGGAATTGCTGCTGCTAAATGCGAGGTCGGTCTGCAATAAGTCAACTACAAACAGGGAGTTGATTATGGATCAAGCAGCCGACCTCGTATGTATTACAGAGACCTGGCTGGACAATGAGTCAGGGCCTATACTGGCTGACCTTGTTCCAGCCGGTTACTCTGTACAGCACCAACCCAGGTCAAAGGGACGGGGAGGCGGTGTAACCATTGTTTTTATGGATACTTGGACTGTGAGGAGGTATCCAGTGCAGACCATTTGGGGCATGGAGGGGGTCCACCTCGTCGTCGATTTGGCAGGGGACAGATTAGGGCTGCTTTTGGTATACCGTGCACCTACCTGTATTGCAGCATCCCTACACACTCTAGCAGAACTGGTATCAGAGGTGGTCTTGCAATCCCCGAAGACTATGGTCTTGGGGGATTTCAATATTCACACCGATGGCGGGTTGGGGGGAGCAAAGCATGAGTTTATGGATGCCATGACAACCATGGGACTGTCTCACAGGGTAAAGGGCCCGACGCATGAGGGGGGACATACCCTTGACCGGATGTTCTGCATTGGCCTTGAGGCGGGGGATCCGGTGGTGGGGGATGTAACAGTTTTACCCCTGTCGTGGACGGATCATTACCTCCTCCGGACCAGTCTCCTGGTGCATGTCTTCCCCCAGAAGAGTGCAGGACCAATTCATTGGGTCCGCCCCTGGAGACTTATGGAAACAGAGAGGTTCTGGAATGCTCTAGGGAAAATACCTTCTGATCTTGATGATCGTTTACTCAATGACCTCGTTGCCTTCTGGGATAACTTGTTGTCTGAGGCTGTTGACAGAATGGCTCCCAAGCATCCACTTCCAGAAAGCCGATGGCGGAGGGTGCCGTGGTTCACGGAGGATCTTCGCCGAATGAAGCAGGATGGACGGCGGTTGGAGCGACGGTGGCATCGAATTC
This sequence comes from Sphenodon punctatus, assembly GCA_003113815.1. Classification (NCBI taxonomy): domain Eukaryota; kingdom Metazoa; phylum Chordata; class Lepidosauria; order Sphenodontia; family Sphenodontidae; genus Sphenodon; species Sphenodon punctatus. The sequence goes on from QEPC01011450.1 coordinate 65,092, forward strand.
ATGCTTAAACTGATCAATTGCAGCATAAAGCCAGTTTAAGGACATATGCTGTTGCAATATGGGTAGCAAAGAAAGAGTTCTTTGCTACCCTTATTGCGTCCGCGAAGTCACGTCCAGTGGAGCTTTTCCAGGTGGTGCAGGGGCTGGTCAGTCCGGCCTCTCTCTGCCTGGAACTGGAATTTTCCAGTGCCTTCTGTGACATGTTTGCTGACTTTTTCGCAGATAAAATCGCTCAGATTCACCACGATCTCGATGCTGCATTAATGACAGTGGATGAATTAGAGCTACAGGAAGCCCCACCCTGTTGGTGGTTGTGGAATCAGTTTCAGTGGGTGTCGCCCGCTGATGTGGCAAATGCTCTTGGGACAGTCCAGGCCATCTTTTGTGAATTAGATCCGTGCCCATCCTGGCTGGTGAAGGCCATTGCTGGAGGGGGTGATCAATGCCTCCCTTAGGGAGGGAAGGGTGCTGAGCCATCTTAAAGAGGCAGTGGTACGGCCTCTACTCAAAAAGTCATCTTTGAGCGTTGATTCCCTGGCCAGCTATCGGCCAGTCTCTAACCTTCCCTTTTTAGGGAAGGCTATTGAATGGGTGGTGGCCCGGTGGTTACAGGCGCACCTGGACCGGGTCAGTTTTCTTGATCCCTCACAATCTGATTTTTACCCTGGCTTTGGCATGGAGACTGCACTTGTGGCCTTGGTTGATGACCTGTGCCATGAATTAGATCAGGCCAGATCCACAATTTTGATATGGATCTGTCGGCTTACTGGATCTGTCGGCAGCTTTTCATACCGTTGATCACAAGTTGTTGGTGGCAAGGCTGCGGGACCGGGCCGGGGTGAATGGAACTGTTCTTGAATGGTTTCATTCATTTCTGGCAGGGAAAATGCAGCGGGTGGTTCTCAGGCAATGTACATCATCTCCCCGGAATCTCACGTGTGGAGTCCATCAGGGTTCTATTCTGTCCCCTCTCCTGTTCAACGTGTATATGCAGTCTTTGGGTGAGGTCATGAGAGGTTTCGGCATGCAATGTAATCAATACGCCGATGATACACAGCTTTACCTCTCATTTTCGAGTGATCCAGGTCCAGCAGTCTCGGTGCTTACCCGGTGCTTGGCAGCTGTGGGTGACTGGATGAGGGCAAGCCATCTGAAACTGAATCCTGACAAGACGGAGGTGATGCTGGTGGGGAAGGCTGAGGGGGGGGTGGCTCCCATCATTGGTGGGGTCTGCCCCCCTTTGGCCACTCAGGTTCATAGTCTGGGGGTGCTCCTTGACCCACAGATTTGCCTGGATTGTCAGGTGGAGGCTGTGGCGAAGGGAGCATTTCGCCAATCACATCTGGTGCAACAGCTGCGGCCATATGTCTCAGACTCAGATCTGGCCACCATCATCCAGGCTTTCGTTACCTCTTGACTGGACTACTGCAACGTGCTGTATGTGAGACTGCCCTTGACGATGGTCCAGAGGTTGCAGCTAGTGCAGAGTGTGGCGGCCCATCTTTTGACAGGGGCGAGCCACCGTGAGCACATTACACCTGCACTCCGCACTCTGCACTGGCTACCTATTATCTTCCGGGCCCAATTCAAGGTGCTGGTTATGACCTACAAAGCCCTAAACAACTTGGGTCCTGGTTACCTGCAAGACCGCCTCAGACCCCAGGTTCCTTCGCGTCCCTTACGGTCAGCCGGAGATGCCCAGCTTGAAGTCCCCTGGGTATGCCAGGTGGCGATGGCACAAAGGGCGGATCACTTGATGCTCTAGGCTGGCACCTACAACTCTATTGTGTTGCCCAGGGCAACAGCCAGCCAAAAGCGGAGCTTCAGCATGAGTCCACTGAGCAGACAGACAGCAGCTCCACTTCAGGCTAGTGCCCTGGGTTTGACCAGTCCACTCCGCAAGTGGTGCTCTGGGATCTTCCAGAGTGCCACAATCGGGGCTGGTCCAGAGCAGGCAGCACCTGCTCCACTTCCACACCTGGCAGAGTGCCTTATAATGACAGACCAGCCCGGGGATTAAGTGGGCTGGCGTGGCCAGCACCAGGGCAGGCCATAGGTCTAAAAGCACCCAGTGCCACAAGGAAAGCACATTCTCCCACCAGTCTGAGATTTTCTCTTTGACCCACACACACCTCTTGGTGGGTGTCACTGGGGTAGGGGAGAAGAGGGAGGACTGGAGAGGGGAAGGGATGGCAGGGCCCAAGAAAATCTTCCACACCAACAAACACACACGAATAGACACAGGGCAACTCCCTCTCTGCTCGGGTTTCCCCTTAAGGGTTAAGATGTCCCTCAGGATAGAGTGTGGGCTTTCTCTCAGGTTCAGAGAGCAACCGTATCATCATTGGGACTGTTAGAGAGAGGAAGCCACTCGCCCCAAGGACAGGGACAATACAATACTTCCAGACCAAACACTCGGGGAACTTCACAGGACCCAGGGCACGGCATGCGTGTGGGAAAGTGAGGGGAAGAAAGGGAGGAGGGGAAGGGGAATTCCCAAGGTAGGGGGGAATGGGATAGGAAGGGGTGAGGGATATCACAAGCGGGTGGAGGGTAGGGCTTATACTCAAGGGCAAGGATTTGCAGCAGGAAACACAGGGACCTAGGAGGTAAAAGGAAGGAGGGACAGGGAAAACCCTTACACCAGGATCCCACCTCGCTATCGTACAATACTAACAAGACAACACTGGTACAAAACACATTCACTCACCACTGACTCCAGGGAAAAGGGGAATAACACAAGGAAGGCTCAGGCTCTCAATTCTTTCACTCCATAGGCTATAACAGGTTTATCCAGACAGATGGGGGGGCCACTCTCTCAGAAATGATTACCACCGGCGGCTCATGCCCCCGCCGGTTCTATTTATAGCCCTCTGCCTAATTTGCGACTGGTGTGCTCCGGGCAGGGCCCCAACCCGCCATGGAGTCCTGCGCTATGCTTTGCACGCTGGAGGGAGGGGCGAAGTCAGGAGGACATGTCAGCACGAGGAGTAGCTCCACCCCCTCGCACTGACGGCAGCAGCACCCCCAGCCTGCGGGAAGACCCACTCCTAACGGCGGCGAGCAGAGCGCGCCCTGACAGTGGGTACAGTCAGGTGCAGGGCATTGTTGACTGAAGCCATATCTCCTGATAGGTAACTGTTGGCATGCTGCAGCTCCCCTTGAAAGGCTTTGATCTTGGTCTGTTGTTTCCGGAGGAAGGCACGTCTATGACATTGAAGCAGGAGCCACCTCCGCAATGTGGTGCACCCCCCTACCATGGACACAGTTCGTATGAGAGCCAGTCTATGCCTTACAATCTCATCAAGCTATCAACAGCAGAAGTTTTTTATCTGCTGAATTGCTCACAGGTTCTGTTCAGCTGCGGTAATGAAGACTTGGAACGTGATAATGAGCACCCTGCAGTTCTTGGGATCCATGGCTGCACCTGCAGCATCTGAGAAGGCTGTAGACCACATGCCAAATGTTTTGAACACCTTAAAGAGCTGGGCAGCTGGCTAGGATTGGCTGCGCACCACAGTTCAGCGGTTATTGGCCACTGTTAATCATGTGTCCTCCCAGAGTCATAATAGCCCAGAAGAAAGAAACAGCTGGGCTGGTTTCTTCTTCCCATAGTTCACTGCAGGAAGAGTGGGTATGGTGGGTGGAGCATGGCAGTGAACAACACCTGCCCATCTGTTAGGTTTGTCACACTAAGCCTGTGAGTGAGAGGTGAGTGACGGCTGCCTGAACACACCAGCAATACTGGGCCCTGGGCAGCATAGTTCTTGAAGGTAGGGTGTGCATGTCATTTTCATTATTACAATAGCAATAATGAAAATTGTTGTTTTCATTATTGTTATTGCAATAACGAAAATGACAAATAATAATAACAAAAATAGAAATAAAAATGACATTTTGTTTTTGACATAAAGGGAAAACACTGAAAAACATATTTATGGCTATAACTTTATTGTTTCTTATTCAATTCTGAGGAAACTTGGGGAGGTTGTGTCCCCAGTGGAGGGCACAATGTATACCATGTTTCAAAAAGATTAAATAAAAGGAACACATTTAAGAAGCAATTGAATGTTGTGATTTTAAGAAAATCTCCATAAATATTCATGGATACAACTTCTTTATCTTCCATCCAATATGCATGAAACCTGTAAATATTATGTCCCTCTACAAGCAAAACACTCCTGCCACTTTAAGAAAGATTGGATAAAGGGTCCTGACACTATAAGACATTAACTGTAAAATACATTTCCAGCAGTAACATTTTTATATTCTGTTTACAGGATATTTGGCAGGAATGTATCACATACCTTTCCTGTTAACCCTGCCAAACTACAGGTTAATTTGATAAAGGTACCCAATTTTATAAGCAATTGAAGTTGTCCCCTTGAAGACCATTATTCAGATAAATAGCAGCACATGCAGTGCCTGTCAGAGGCAGGCACCTGGAATGGCAGGGGGAGGGAGGCTGTAGGAGGGAGGGTGTGGAACAATCCAAAAGACTGACAGACACATTCACTGGCCAATTACTGCATGCTTCCAGCTTTACAGGACCAATTCATAGTGGCTTTGAGGCAGGCATAGGGGGCTTTCCTGAGGTGGGCATAGAAGGAACATAACTGTGACATTGGGTATAGCATCCCCAAAATCAGGAGTCATAGTTTACACATACAGGCTGGCCAATTATCACAATCACATCCTGCAGCACTGTGACAGAGGACATAAGAGAATCTCTATTGGCTCTTTCCTAAACATATGCTTCTGACTTCCCAGTAAAAAGTGGGGGAGAAAGGTTGGGATGATCACAGCACAGAATGAGGATATTTAGTTGACATTTCTTCTGACCAATTGACATCCCAAACCAATCTTATAGCACAGTGACACATAAGAGAATCCCTGGCATAGGCTCCTTCTCTGCATATACTGTGCAGGCATATAAAATTGGGACCCTTTATTACATATTTATGATATTTGGCAGAGATGATCATGAAAGTCTGATATACAGTCCTACCAAATTTCATGCACACTGGTTGGACTACAAAGATGTTACAGTCAGACATACATTTATAAGTTAATTGCTTATCCATCCAAAAGACTGACAGACACATTCACTGGCCAATTCAATTACTGCATTGGTCCAGCTTTATAGGACCAATTTGTAGTGGCTTTGAGGTGGGCATAGGGGGCTGCCCTGAGATGGGCATAGAAGGAGCATAACTGTGACATTGGGTATAGCATCCCAAAAATCAGGAGTCATAGTTTACACATACAGGCTGGCCAATTATTATCACAATCACATCCTGCAGCACTGTGACAGAGGACATAAGAGAATCTATTGGCTCTTTCCTAAGCATATGCTTCTGACTTCCCAGTAAAAAGTGGGGGAGAAAGGTTGGGATGATCACAGCACAGAATGAGGATATTTAGTTGACATTTCTTCTGGCCAATTGACATCACAAACCAATCTTATAGCACAGTGACACGTAAGAGAATCCCTGGCATAGACTCCTTCTCTGCATATGCTGTGCAGGCATATAAAATTGGGACCCTTTATTACATATTTATGATATTTGGCATAGATAATCATGAAAGTGTGATATACAGCCCTACCAAATTTCATGCACACTGGTTGGACTACAAAGATGTTACAGTCAGACATACATTTATAAGTTAATTGCTTATACCACCAGGACCCTTTATTCAATACTTCTGAAAGTTGGCAGAGATAGTAAATATAGGAAGGGGTGTAAATGTGCCAAGTTTCATGTACATTAAATGTGAGGCAAAGAAGTTACAGCTAAGAATGTATATGACAGTTTCTACAAAATAATATAATTCAACTGCTTATAAAATTGGATTCCTTTATCCAATCTTTTTGTAATTTGGTACACATAATGCCTTTCATTGAAAGTACAATCCCTCCAAGATTCAGCCAAATATATTGGGGGGGGAAACGTTACAGCTGAAAATATGTTTTTCATTGTAACCAATGGAAATCAAAAACAAGAGCAAAATCAAAAACGACAATTTGATATTTATGAAAAAAAAAATGACATATTTAAATAACGAAAACAAAAACACAAAAATGAAAACAACATGGGCCCCTGGTTCACACCTCTAAATGAAGGAACTGTTGTCCCTCTTGTAACTCATTGGCCTTACAGAGGGCTCCCTGCAGAGCAGGAATGGGACAGAAACCTGCACTGCAGGGAGGGAAGGGCTTCAGGGAGGGAAGAACCTCAGTGGAGCTGAGCACCAGGGGGTGCCACCATACACAGACAAAGAGGGGAGACAGCCACCCTAAACCCTAGGAAGAGCAGTTGTGTCCATGGGGAAATGTGTGGCCTAGAAACCTCCACCCTGACTTGAGCCCATTGAAACCTGACTTTTCCCATCAGGCTCTTGGGACACGGCAGTTTTGGGCCCGATTTCCCATTGGGAGAAGGCCCCACCAATATGCAGTAATAATAATAATATTTATTGCGGCCAAAGCCAGGAACACATAAAAATGTATGACATACAACATGAAAACAACAATCTACATCTAAAGAAATACAATCATAAGGAAAAAGAAAACAACCCGGGCCAGCCTATATAACTAATTTCCCCAGCAACCAGAACCCAATTGCATTCCATGGAGCAGATCCACACTGGAAAAGGGCAAGGGAACACCTTAAACCTGCCCGGCTTCTGATGTAGTTTTGCTCCCCTCACAGAGCACTGTGATGTCACAGTGCTCCGTAATTGATGGGGTTACATCAGAAAATGGGTGGAGCTATGGTGTAACCCCCACCCCTTTCTAACACGATCCTGCCCACAAGGAGTGTTGTGATGTCACAGAACTCTGTGGGGCAGGGCCACCTTGAAAAAGTGTGGTTGAACAGTTTAGCCCTGTCCCCTGAATGCCCTTTCCATAATGGGTGGGGCTATATCAGAACGTGGGCAGAGTAAAGACATAACCCCTGCCTCTTTCCACAGTGATCCTCCTGGCCCCCCATAGCACACCAAGATGTTCCAGCACTAGGTGGGGACAAAGCCATCCATGGACACATCGGGCCCCAGGCTAAGAAGAGTACAGCTGCATCAGGCCTTGGTTTGGATGTGCAGTAAGGGTCAGGCTAAACGTTTCAGCCCAAGCAAAGCTCTCATGAGACCCTGCCAGCTCCCATTCTCTGGAGAGGCTCCTATGGGAAAACCAAAGGCATCACAGAATGAGGTGTCCAGATGCAGCCCAAGGCCCATAGCTGGTGCTGGACATAGGATGGACTGGTTCCTTGACCCTCAGCAATAGCAACAAGCCTTGCTGACTCCCTCTCCCCCTCCCACTCCCCCAGTAGGAGATTGATTTGCCGTGTACAGTGCAGATTACCTTTAAAATCCAATTTGGGGGGTGATGTATCTCTAACGAAATCCTTGAGTAACCAGTGCCACGCTGCAATCAGAGGCGAGCGCTCTCCTCGGCTGCCTCCCATACATCACCATTCCCTTCCAATTTGGTGTCAGTTTTCCAGGGCAAGACACCTGAGCCACATGGTAATTTTTGCTTTGCCGGAGCCACAGTAACACGGGCAGGATTTATAACCTGCACATCTACCTCAGGCAGCTGTAAAATGAAAATAGAAAAAGACTCGAGCCCCCCAGAGAGCCATCGATATAGAAGCCTCAAGCATCCATTGCAAAGATGGACAGTTTTAATACCCTACAAGAGCCTACAGACATTTGCCCGACATGGGCAGTGCTGCGTAGTATTGGGGCACCAGGGTGCTTGCCTCTTGATATTTTTATTATTTTGCTGGCAGCGTCTCATGGCAGCTGCTTTATGAAGCGGACTGCTTTCATTTTGGTTAAAACCCAGCAAGCATGAGGCAGGTCTGGGGGTTAAGGAAGGTCAACATAGCTCAGAGCCACGGCCATGTCTCGACACGAAACAGAAAGCATTAACCGAGACACTTGATGTTTTCCTTAGCCTTTGCTGCCAGCTTCCCCTGCTGTGATGGATTTGTATGTGGCTCCTACCTTAGAAAGTGGAGAGGCTTGCCAAGCAATTGAGCCCCAGTTTCGTCAAGAGGCAGGTTACTGTTTGGAATTCAGAAATGTCCAATCGATACAAACAGTGGCAGGACAGGAAAGAGGGAAGGTGAGCTTGCGGCCTTGTTTGTTGAGCAGGCTGCATCATCGCCACCTTCTAGAGAGACTCTGGCCAGAAAGTCTCGGCAATCGTTCAAGCTCCTGAACTTGTCCAGATGTCGGGCAGGAATGACATGGAAGTCAAGTGCAGATGTCAGGATCTGGTCTCTCTTCATTTCCTGGCCTGAACTTGCGCTATCCTGACTAGGGACGAAACAAAGATAGCATCCAATGTTTGCAAAGTTCATTTGCATATTCCTTTGCCACAAATCTGTCTTTCTCAGTCATAGACTTTGCAAGTTTGTTTCCTCTTTTATTCATTTATTTGGTACTGTTTTACACTAAGCAGTGCAAATAACCAAAATAAAAAATAATTGAATAAAGAAATAAACATAAAGTAACCAAAATGAATCTTCGGGAGTGCAACAAAAGCAGAAAGTCAATAGTGCTGTGTATTTGCTTTGTTAAAATCATAGGTATAGCTAGGTTGGAATGGGCCCTGGTGCACCAGAAGAATGAATGTGCCCCATGTAGTAGGGATGGGCGAACGCGGTTCGGAAGTTCGGATATTGGCCCGAACTCGGTCTGTTCGGACGACCGAACCCAAACCGATCAAACCGAACCTGATTCCAAACTCCGAAATGACCAAACAGTTCGGTCAGTGCGGATCGCGTTCGGGTGTGTTCAGGTGGCAAAAACGTGTCACTGGAAAGGCAAAACATGACAGGGAGGGGAAGTCAGCTGAGGAGCAGACTTCCAGGCACCAGGGGTGGAGAGGCTTGGAGTAGCAGCCAGCCTGCCCAATCACCATCTCTTTTCTCCTCAGACCACTGGCTTCACAGTCTGCGATTGACCACGGGCTAGGCTGCATGGAGCCAATGGGGCTTGCGGTGAGGCGGGTGCAGCAAGTAACAAAACTCATTGCCCTCCCCCCTGCCAACACCTTCTGAGCTAGTCACTGTTCCTGAACAGCAGGCGCTTCAGAAGGCTCCCTCTCCCAGCAGTTTTGTTCTCCTCAGTCCATTGCAATCCTCCTCCTATTTCACCCATCCAACCCATCTACCTCCATATTATTATTTATTTAGCTTAGATTAGATAGATTTAGGTGTTATTTTTTGTTTTTACCCCTCCCTGTGTTCCCTGTGTTCAATCTTCCTTCCTCTCTCCCCCTTCCATTGAATCCTTTCTCGCTCCCTCTTATTCCATCCCTGATTCCCTTCGCCTGTTTTTTATTCATTTTGAGTAGCATTAGATTGATTTAGGTTTCATGTCAGTTTTGTACCCCTCTCTGTGTTCTTTGTGTCCCCCCCTCATCCCATAGATAGATAGATAGATAGATAGATAGATAGATAG
>QEPC01011450.1:80383-129448 GCA_003113815.1 Sphenodon punctatus
AGTCGCGTACCTTCTTAGCCCAGGGTGCCTGGTAATGCTGCTGAGTACCTAATCTCTCGGGTGCAAGAGAGCGACTGAGAGGTTTCAGAGGGTCGCCTTGGGGCCACCTGTTTCCCCCCCTGTGCCTGGGCCTGGATCCCTCCCTCTTGTTTCCCTCTAACCAAGTCCGTCCCCTGGAACCTGATATTCCTGGCCTTCCTTCTCCCTCCTTGAATTCCCCCACGGCTCCGTACCCCGGAGCCTGACAGACAGTGAGGAAAAACTTGACCCTGGTGCCACAGAGGAGATGTCTGTAGCTGAGGTGATGACTGAGCCTCCTCCCAGAGCTGTGTCACCAGTGCCACCAAGTTCTCCCCCCTCCCAGCAGCACTGTCAGAAGTGCATCACCCGGGGCAGGCCAGAAGGCAGGAGGGGGGGGGGAATCCTCAGTCTGGGAACATTTTAAGCTGGTGCGGGCAGATGATACCAGAGAGGTGCAATGCACTTTGTGCAATAAGCTGGTGAAATGTGGGCAGGTGCTCGCCAACCTTGGGACAACTGCAATGGTGAGGCACCTCAAGGCATGCTACAGTGCTCTGATGCTAATCAGGAAGGCAAGGGAAGTGGATGCCAGCAGGTTCCCGACTGCAGCGGCCAGTCGCCCGGCTCCTTCAGTGGGCAAGAGTCCCGCACCAACTGCTGCTGCCTCTACCAGCAGGAGCAGTATGGGGGCAGAGCATCAGCAGGAGTCTCACCAGCAGTGTCAGTCCACTATGGAGGAGCTGGGGTGAGGGCAGCTGTCAAGGCCATCAGGTGCTGGAGAGCAGCGTGGCTTCTTTCAGAAGAAAGCCAAGTGCCTGTTGGCCGAGATGATTGCGCTGGATGGGCAGCCCTTCTCAATTGTAGAGGACAAGGGCTTCCAGCAGCTGATTGGATTCCTGCCCCCCCCCCCCAGTTTAAGCTGCCTTCCAGCTCCACCCTGAGTCGGACTGTGGTACTACAGCTGTACAGGGCTTTGAAGGAGCAGGTGAGGGAGCAGCTGGCAGGGGCAGGGGGGGCACTGTCCACTTTACAACAGACCTGTAGTCAAGTAGGACTGCACAGCATGCCTCTCTGGAAGTGACTGCACACTGGTGTCAGGACCCAGAGGCAGCACTTGGCAGTGGCAGGAGGGGTCCTGAAGCAGGGTATAGGAGGGCCCTGCTTCAGGCACACGTCATGGACAACTCCCACACCTCAAGGAACCTTGAGGCAGCCCTGGCCGCCATGGTGAGGGAGTGGGTCATGCCAGGCGCGGCCTTCACCAAGCGGTGTGTGGTCACAGACAACGCGGCCAATATACTGAAGGCAGTCCATGACAGGGGCTTCACAAGCATCCCTTGCGCTGCACACACCCTCTATCTTTTGGTCAAGGATGCTCTGGACTTGGGGAATAAGGGGATTGGGCCAGGCACCCTTAGCTCCCTGGTCGACTGGGGGAGGAAGCTGGGGGGGGTTCTTCAACTGGAGCATGAAGGGCAGTGAACTCCTCCAGAAGAAGTAGGCTGAGCAAGGGTCCCCGGTGCACCAGCTCATCCAAGATGTCTCCACCAGGTGGAATTCCACCTTCCTGATGCTCGAGCAGCTTCTTGAGCAGAAAGCCACCCTGCATCAGGTGGAACTGGAAACAGACATCGAGGCACCTCCAGGGTACAACAGGGAGGAATGGGAGATTCTTGCTCACACGGTCTTCATCCTGAGGCCATTCCTGGCTGTGATGGAGACCGTGAGCAGCTCCACCACCACTCTCAGTCAGGTGACCCCGCTGGTCCATAGTCTCCAGAGGAGCCTGGACGAGATTCTCAGGGGGCGGGATTGTGGCCCTGCAGACAGGAGGATGTCCAATGAGGCGCTTGACCTGGTGCAGAAGCTGAAAGTGGGGCTGAGTGCGTGCTTTGACAAACTCCTGCACCGGGAGGAATATGTCCTGGCAACCATACTGGACCCCAGGATCAAGGGCAGCATGGCACGCGAGACAGCAGTCTATGGCCTCCGGAAGGGTGCGCTGGTGCAGAAGATCCAGCAGGCAGAGTGGACTATGCAGCAGGATGCCCCTGTGGATGGTGGGAGTGGGAGCAGCGACCCCTTCCAGCCATCTGGGTCTATCCCTGCCCCCAGCCCTAGCGATAGCAGCAGCACCAGCAGCAGAATAAGCAGCAGCAGCAGGACCCCTATTGCCAGCAGCTCCTCCTGTGTGCAGTACACTCTGGCAAGCATGGGGCCCAGCACAAAAGAGCAAGCAGCATGGCTGAGGGCAGTGGGACAGGTGGTGTCCACCCAGAGCTACCAGAGGGAGTATGATGGTGCCTCAGCAGCAGTGAGACCTACCTGGAGGAGGAGCCATGCATTGATCCCATCAGTGATCCCTTGGCCTACTGGGACAGCAAGGCCAACGTGTGGCCAGCCCTGTCGAAAATGGCCATGGGTATCCTGTCCTGCCCAACAACCAGTGTCCCCAGCAAGCGGGTGTTCTCTGTGGTGGGGGGCATTTGCTCCCCGTGCTGCCTGAGACTGCGGGCCAAATTGGTGGAGCAGTTGTTGTTCCTAAAGGTCAACCTTCCACTGCTGGGATGTCCTGAGTTGCCCCTGGACAAGGAGTGATGGTGCAGTGGCATACGCCATCCCATGCCAGGGGCAGTCTTGGGACGGGACTCCTCCTTCTCCTCAATCTGGCCTAGGGCTACTGCTTCTGTGATGCTGAGGTGCTGTCCCTCCCTCCCAATGTCTGGCACCAGCCCTGCCTATCTCTGCCCCTCTCTCTCTCTCTCATATTAGACAGCCTCAGCCGCCTTATCTGACTGACCTCATGATGATGCAGGGTGGCATTGGGAAACAAACTGTAAGCCTGCCAGCTCGCCTATGGCTACACAATCTCATCCTGCCTATGTGACGCTGACTGGCTCTCGCTCTCTCATGCTGCAGTCTTTCCTAGCCTATCTGAGTGCCCTGCTGCCAGTGTCCCAGTCTGCCTGCCCTACTGCCTCTCATGCCACGCTGCCTGTCTGCCGACCCAGCTTGCTGCCAAGCTCAAAGCATGCCTCAGTCTGCCTTCCTGCCTCCCATGCCAAGGTGCCTGTCTGCACACCCAGGTTGCCTAGCTCAAAGCCTGCCCAAGCCTGCCTGCCTTACTGCCTCCCATGCCATGCTGCCTGCCTGCCCACCTGCCCAGGTTGCAAAGTTCGAACCCTGCCTCAGTCTGCCTGACTGCCGTTCATGCCACACCGCCTGCCTGACTGCCCAGGCAACCAATGTCTGCTGCTGCTGCCAATGGCCTGCAGGCCTATATGCTGTCTGTGCCAAAGGTTCTGTACCCTGGCAACCAATGTCTGNATTATTTATTTAGCTTAGATTAGATAGATTTAGGTGTTATTTTTTGTTTTTACCCCTCCCTGTGTTCCCTGTGTTCAATCTTCCTTCCTCTCTCCCCCTTCCATTGAATCCTTTCTCGCTCCCTCTTATTCCATCCCTGATTCCCTTCGCCTGTTTTTTATTCATTTTGAGTAGCATTAGATTGATTTAGGTTTCATGTCAGTTTTGTACCCCTCTCTGTGTTCTTTGTGTCCCCCCCTCATCCCATAGATAGATAGATAGATAGATAGATAGATAGATAGATAGATTAGAGATAGTTAGCTGAGATAGAGATAGTGTTTAGAGATTTAGTAGTGTTTGTAGGAGTAGGTTTTTGTACTTATTAGATAATCCATTTAGTTGATAGCATTTAGAATAGTTATAGTAGTTAGATTTAGTGTAGATAGATATATATAATATTAAATACAAAATTTAAGTAAAAACAATAAAATAAAATATTAAAACATTATTTTGGAGGGAGAAATGGAGAAGGGAAGGAGAGGCCAGTCTGCTGCCCGTAGGGGAGGTAATGGGGCACGTGCCAGAGGTGGAAAGGGCCATGCCAAGGGAGTGGCAGCAGGCAGCAGCAGTAGCACGAACACATCACCATGTCCCAAACTCAGCAGGCCTGCTTTAGGGCAACAGGCTTCAGTGGCTCAGCATCGCCTCCTGGCAGTGCCCTCCTCCACTGCCACACAGGGCACTGGAAGGCTTGCAGGACTTGAGGCTACATCTGTCTCTGCTGCTGGTGGTGCTGGAGCGGGTGCTGGTGCTGCTTCCGATGTTCCTCCAGGGCCACCAATGTTCCAAAATGTCGAGGCAATCACCAGCAGTCCAGAGCTGGTGGATCCCACCCCAGCTGCTAGAGGCAGGGCCCGATCCCCAGGCAATGTCAGTTGGGAGAGGAGTAGCAGCAGCAGCAGCAGTACTAACAGCTATAGAGGGGGGCACAGGGAGAGTGACAGAAGCATGGCGGGCACAGGCAGTCTAGTCTCAGGGTCTCAGTACTCCCCTTCATGGGACATCACCATGATCGGGGACAGTGTCACAGCCCAGCCTCGAACCCGTGGCCTCTGGGGTGCTGGAGAGACTGTCCGGTGCTCTGCGCCACCTGGTGGGCTTGTGAGGGTGCTGGGTTTTCCCCCTCCTGTCTCCCTTGTNCCAATGTCTGGTGATGCTAGTGCCAATGGCCCCCAGGCCTATATGCCATCTGTGCCAAGGGTTCTGTACCCTGGCTACCAATGTCTGGTGATGCTAGGCCAGGCCTATATGCTGTCTGTGCCATGGCATCAAGAAACAGCCACTCCAAACCCAGGACCCACCCTCAGGGTTCTTGTGCCCTGTCATTACGCTCATGGGGCACTGTCATTCCACCTTTTCTTTATGCAACCTGTTGTTCATGGAGAGAGAGAGAGAGAGAGAGAGAGAGAGTCTCCCCACTGCTAGAAGGAGACACAGACACGATCCCACCCATGCTTTCACATGCACTATATGGACAGAATAAAGAGAGAGGCTCCCCCACTAGAACGAGAGAGATGGGGGTAGAGGGGGAGAGGTAGGTGTATCCAGTTCAAGCTGCTACCTGCCAGAACTAGGAAGAACTCCCATCTGTGCTCATGTGCCCGATCAATGCCCATTGCCTACATCCAGCAGCAAACCTACCAGAATGAGATGGAATATATAAATATAACACAACATATTATATGTGCCTGTGCCTGCCTGTGTGCATTCCTGTACCTGCTGCTGCCACCTATTGCTTGATTGAATGAAGTGTGCCCAACCATGCACTAATTCTAGGGACATAATTATTATTAAACTCACATAGACTGTCATTCCATTGTACCTGAATCAGTCATGCCCGCCCATCCCAGGAACCATCAACGAGATTCTGGGACCATCATTCCAGTCACTGGGGGCTGAATTCCATTCCACTGCATCCAGAAACCTGGTGCCCACACACCAGTCTGCCCCCTCCCCAACAGCCTACTCCTCCTCACCCACCCACAGATGCCCTCTGAAGCTGCTGGAAATAAAATTCCCTCCAACCACCAGCTCACGCCGCCTGCTGCCTTCTGCCAAGGAGCCTGTCTCTCTTTCTCTCTGCCACACCCACACAGACAGAAACCCTGCCCCTCCTGGGGGGCTGTCTGCAAGTTAGACCCTGCTGATGCCTGGCACATCTTTGGGTTAATACCTTAACTATGCTACATATGGAGCCAGCCAGATGCTGGTGGTAGGGATCGACAAGCTGTATGAGATTCTGCCACCTGCCAGTCAGAACTTCAGCACATAGGGATAAAAGATTGGACAGGTCAAACGAAGCTCATAAAAACAAATATAACAACTTTTATTTAAACTATTTAAACAAACAACAACAACAACAACAACAAAATAAAAACAACAACATTATAAAACCAAAACCAAACATTGAAAGGAAACTTAAGGTGTACTACTATTAGTCTTTGGGCCTTTCCCCCAGAACTTGGGGGAAAGGCAAAAGGTGGTGGGGTGCAGCACAGGACTGAGGGGCAGCCACCCTGTGCTGTGCCATTTCATAGCCATGGGCCAAGGTGAACTCCATGGCTCCTTCCACATCTGCATGCCACCTGGAGACCACCTAGTGGTAGAATTCCAGCCTCTCCAACTCGGCAGAGACGTACTGGAAGTACACCTCCACCTTCTTTTTCTCCACCTCGAGAGCCTGGAACTTTTCCACCAGGTGGTTCTCCATGCAGCGTACACCCGACATCATCTGGCAGCCAGGTCTCTCCACTTCGGCCAAAAAGGCCTTTGCCGCAGCAGACTCCCAGTCAATATGGGTGATTAGCCCCGATGTGGTCCCCTCTCTCTGCCTCCTGAATCTTTTCTTGCAGATCTAAAGAGCATAAAAATATAGTAACATAAGAAGTGCCATACTGTGTCAGACCAATGGTCTGTGTCAAGCCCTGCCTGCATTCTGTCTCCACAAGTGGGTGGGTGGCCAATCTCTCTCTGCAGGGGACTTCTGTTCCTAACAGGTCATAAAGGGCAATGCATATTGCATACCCTGTTGTTCAAGCCCCCGTGCCTTACTGTGAAGACAGCGGTTCTCCTAATCATACCACCTCCAGACATTGGACCTTGTCCACCGACTGTCTGGGGGTGGCACTGGCGACCTCCGCCTGGGTGTCCTGCGTGGCATGGCACCAGTGCCGGCATCTGATTCCTCTCTGAAACAGGAACATATAAACAACACCTAAGTAATATCATGCATTTATGATGATGCCTCTAGTCCTCCCTCCTTGGGGTGCTAGGGATGGCAACAGGAGATGGTGACCCTGACTGGCACGTGCAAATCCTGCCCTCCTTGGGGTGCTAGGGATGGCAACTAGAAAGACCCTTACTGGCACGTAAAAATCCTGCCCTCCTTGGGGTGCTAGGGGATGCTAGGGATGGCAAATGGAGAGACCCTGGCTGGCACATGCAAATCCTGCCCTATTTGGGGCACTAGGGATGGCAACTAGAAAGACCCTTGCTGGGACGTGCAAATCCTGCCCTCCTTGGAGTGCTGCTAGGGAGGGATAGCAATGGAGAGACCCTGGCTGGCACATGCAAATCCTGCCCCCCCTGGGGTGCTAGGGATGGCAACTGGAAAGACCCTGGCTGGCACATGCAAATCTGTCCTTATTTGGGGGTGCTAGGTAGGGATGGCAACTTGAGAGTGGAGACCCTTGCTAGGGATGGCTGGCAGGCACATGTTTGGGTGGGGGTGCTGCTCGTGCTCATGTCTGACTGCTGGAAGAGCCACACACACTACAGTACCCTCTCTCTCTCTGGCAGACATCCACTGCTACCCGCTGATGCCCACTTTTTGTGCCTGACTGATGCCCACCACCCACGCACCCACCCACAAGTCAGTGAACTCGCTCTAACGGATAGAGTCTTTCTTGTCCTCAAAGTAAAAAAAAGTTTACAAACCTGGCAGCACCTCCTGTGCCCGCCGCTTGCTCCTCATCAGAGGTGCTGGCCACCACCACTGAAGGTCCAGGGGCTGGGGCAGATACCTCCTCCTCCTCCTCCACCACCACCAGCTCCAGGAGCACCGCATTGGCCCCCAGCCGTGGAATTAAGACAACAGTCTACTTCATTTTTTTTAAAACAAGCAGCCAAACAAAACACACAGTCACCCACCACACCACCACTCACCAACCAGCCAAAACAACACAGCCAAACCAAACACAAACAGCCAAAACACACGAATCAAACAGCCAGCCAGACAAACACACACTCTCTTGCCACACAGCTCCACATGCACTCAAATTTCCAGTTTCCAGCTCAATCACAGGATCTCACGAGTTGGGATACCTTTTTCTGAACGCCCAAACCAAACCAAATACGACCGAACCGAATGGCCAAATCCGAACTCGGTGACCAACCCAAACTCCCGAACCAAACCAGACTGACCCGAACCCAAACCGCAATCTGTTTGCACATCCCTACCATGTAGCATAATGCATCCAGTATGGGGGGTGCCCTACTCCTAGCCCCCTCCCTTGCTGCGTGCCCATCACCATAACACTCAGGTTCTGCTGCCACCACCAGATCTATGAGCTTCCGGGGTTAAGGGCTGCTCTGGTAGTCCAAACCCTGCTCCTTATTAGAGATCGCTTTCCCAGTGTAAGCCAAACTTGGGAAGCGTTTTGGGTCACAGCACACACACCAGGCACTCCTGATTAGAAAAAACAAGATTTATAGTTTTTACTAGCTAAGTTAACCAAATTACAAGAATACAAAAAGGTTGGGGAAAGGCATTGAACTCGTGGGAAAATACAGGCAAATAGAAGCAGGTATGGTAACCCATTTAGAGTGCATCTAAATCTAAATGGTCCCTAACCCTGCTTCTCTGCATAGGACTTACTCACAGTATTATTCTCTGCATGGTAAGCGTGGATGTCTGAGCTATGCAGGGTTTGGTTCTTTCCCAGCTGGATGGAGAAATCTGGGTGTGGCAGGATAGTCCAGCACAGCTACCGACTGGCCATGAGATCTCTGTGGTGTTGTTGTTTTTAATTCACTAGCCTTGCTTAAAGGACAACACTAGCGTCTCCACTATTGGCCCACAGCCACAGGTAACCCTGTTCAGGATGGCCAATCAGTTAGGCTATCTGACCTAGAGTTCCTTCTTTGGTAAGGTATGTAAGGTGTAGTTAGTCAGATGGGCTGAAGTGAGTGTATATCCTTATATGGTCTGGAGATTGGGTTTTCCTTATATGGTCTGGCAGACAGAGTCCCTTGCCTTGGGTCAGGAATGAACCCAAGGGGCAATCTAGTCAGGAGGGTTTCTCCACACCCCACTCCTCCTGAAACAGCCAGAGGCATCTGGCATAGTTATGTTTATTTAATTTATTTTATTTATTAACCTTTATACCCCATCATTACCTGAAGGGTCATGGCAGCTTACCAAAAGTAATTTAAAAAAAAAAAAATTAAAACCACAAAGAGAAAGTAAAAATACAAAACAATACACTAAAATCCCCTAAAAATCCCGACCCTCATCCCCAAACACACACACCCCCAACCTTTATCCCCACCTGCCAAATGTTCTCCCTAAAAAGAAAAAGTTTTACACTGCCTCTGGAATATGCTCAAGCTCAGGCTCTGGCAGACCTCCAGAGGGAGTTCCATAGTACTAGGGCGGCAACTGAGAACGCCTCTCTTCAGGCCATTGTCAAATGGACACGATCGGTCGGTGATACCCACATGAGGGTTCTCCCAGTCAACTGCAGGGGTTGCAGTGGAGCATGGAAGGAGAGGTGGTCTTTTAGATATATGGGCCCAAGTCATTTAGGGCTTTAAAGGTCAAATCCAGCACCCTGAATTGTGCCTGGAAAACTAGGTAGGTAGGTAGGTAGGTAAATTTATTGATGGCCACAAGGTCTTATCAATCCATTAATAAAATCCACAAACACAAATAAGAATAAGTACATAGTGAGTAATAACATACACAACTTACAGTAACAGTAATCAGCTAGAGGATTTGTGGTATATTCACCATGCCTGGAAAACTATAAGAAGCCAATGCAGATTATAAAGTACAGGTGTAATGTGATTGTGGCAACCCACCCATGAAAGGAGCCGGGCCACCACATTCTGCACCAGATTCAGCTTCCGAACAATTACCAAGGGCAGCCCCACATAGACCGCGTTACAGTTGTCTAGACTTGAGCTAATGAAAGCATGGATGATGGTGACCAGACCCGAGTCAAAGAGAAAAGGCCACAGCCTTCTCACCAGATGGAGTTGATGAAAAGTACTCCTGGCCACTGCTGCAACCTGACAATCCAGGCACAGCAGAGGATCCAGAAGCACATTAAGGCTGTGAACCTGCGTAACTAGAGGGGGCCAAACCCCCGCAATAACAAGGGTCCCAGTCCCCTCCAAGTCACAAGAACTGCCAACCATCATCACTTCAGTTTTGTCTGGATTCAGCTTCAATTGGCTCACCCTCATCCAGTCCCCAACAGCAGCCAGGCACTGGGAAAGCACCGAGACTGTGGGTCATAGCTCAGATGAAAAAGAGAGGTAGAACTGGGTGTCATCCAAGGCCGGCCTTAGGATTTGCGGGGCCCAGGGCAAAGATAAAAGGTGGGGGCCCTGGTAGCCCCTCCCCCTGGGGGGCAACCTCTGTGGTGCCCTGAAGGTGGTCGTGTTTGGGGCCTCACTGAGAGGGAGTGCTTCCACTACAACCTGTCCTGGTAAAAATAGAGGTCACTGCAGGGCCCTAAAAAAAATTGGGATCCTGGGGGGGGGCCAGGTCACCCTGTAGTAAGGCTGGTATCATCAGCATATGGATGGCACCTCATTCCAAACCTCTGGATGATCTCATCCAGCAGCTTCAGGTCCACATTGAACAAGAGGGGAACACCACAAGGGAGGTCCCAAAGAATGACAAGCAATTTCCCATTATGACCCATTGGGTCCTCCCTGACAGGAATGAATGGAACCACGCAAGAGCAGTCCTACACACCCCTATCAGGTCCAGCAGACATGTCAACAACACCTCGTGATCAACAGTATCAAAAGCCACTGAAAGATCTAAAATGATCAACAGGGCACAATTCCTTCTTTCAATCTCCATGCATAGATCATTGACCAAGTCCACAAGTGCAGTCTCCATGCTATGCCCTGGACACAAACCTGATTGAAATGTGTCTAGGAATCCAAAAGCACTGAGATGAGCCTGAAGCTGCTGGGCTGGTTTTCAATAACCTTCCCTAAAAAGGGAAGATTAGAGAAAGGGTGATAGTAGCAGGACAGGGAGTCAGTGTCCAAAGATGGTTTCTTAACCAGGGGCTGGACCACCGCAGTTTTAAGGGTTTCCAACAACCTACCTTCCCAAAGGGTTGTCAAATCCCAGAAGAGGCAGGATGACAAACTACATGGAAGATAGGACATAAATCTATTGGACTCCTTACTTCTGCCTTCTAGGAGATACTGGCAGCCTCCCCTCCCTTCCTGTCCTTCCCCCAGGATGGCTGTCTCAGGCTACCCAGCAAGATAGGCCCTTTTTAAATGGGCGCGGGGGTGGTGTTCATGCCGGTGCATGTGTGGTGGATGGGGGGAGGGTGTAGATGGGTGCACACCCATCTACACGCATGCCGCAACCATCGTTTTCACCAGTTTCTCCATGCATGGGTGATAGGTGGAGGTGGGTGTGCATACGTGTTCTACGAGAATTCACACGCACACATACCCACCTCCGCCCACCCATCATGGCATGTACACGAGACGCACCCATGCATGAACACCCAGATTTCTGGGTGTTCATGTGTGGGTGCTGCCTGTATAAAAAGGACCTTAGTGGATAGGTCCCACTGCTCCTCCACCCCCACCTGGAGCTGAGGATTAGGCTGAGGACTAGGCTGTATTAATCAGTATTTTGGTTAATCATTTATCCACTGTGGTATGTGATTACTTTTTTTAACCCATTGGTTAACCAATTAAATTTCTGGGATTTTGGTCATAGACCATAGTTATAGAATTAGCTATCCATTTCAGCTATAAGGGGTACTATAGCTTGTGGCCACAGGCTGCACTGAGCATATGCAACCAGACTCCTGTCCTTTTCCAAGGGTGAAGAGGGATGGCCAAGTTCAGAATGTCTCCTAGCCTAGCCACACATGTTCAGTACAGCCTGCAGCCTTAGTCTTCCCGAATGTAGGACTTATCTGCTGCCACAGTTTTGACAGGCAAAGTGTCAGATAGAAAAGCATGGCAGGTGGATCCAGGGATGAAACCAAGTCACCACAAACTGTGAGACCACACAGGTGTTGGAGGACCCCACAGGACCCCCCAATTAGGGCTGAAACTTCATTTCTGAACATATTTTGTTTCTGACAGATTCAGTTGATTCAATCGTTCCAATTTTTGTTCACCAGAAAGTTTTGGGGAGAGGGGGATTCACCATTTGTGCATGGTCAAAAAGGTGCTGGGTGTACTGCACATGTGCAAAATGTCAGCTGCTGTACAAAAACATGAAGGCCACCATACTGTGGTCACCATGTTGTTGCACAACAGCCACTACTTTGCATGTGTGCAGTGTGGCAAAATGCCATTTGCTGGACAGGCACTGGCCAGGACAGCCCCTCACCTTGACAGACACACCCTGCCTGAAAAGCACATGTCCAAGATAAGGACCCACATTCCAGGGATTCCTCTGGAATCTTCTTCACCCAGCAGGAAACAGAAATCTGATTGGCCTGGACTGGTCAGATGGAAGTTTCACCTGTGCCAGGTGACCTTGCCGAATGAATCGGAGGGAGGGTAAGGGGGCTTTAAAAATCTCAGACGCTCTCCATTTTCTCTCTCTTCTCTGGGACTCTGAGGGAGTGTGTGATGTGACTAAAATTTCCAACGCTGGCTGTAGCCAGATCAAGACTTTGAACCCCATAGAGAAACCATCACCTATGGAGAATCAGACCAGGACTAACTAACTCTGTGTGAGTAATTGCTTGCTTGCCTGCCTGCCTGACTGCTACTCAGAGATACTGTACTAGATAGGTGTGTTCCAAATGGGGTACCATTCCCCAAACTGGACTTGCTTTGCTCAAAGGGTTATCAACCCCTGGATCTGTGCTTTTATTCCTTTTTTATATATGTACTAATAAAGTCTAAGCTTTCTTTTACACTACTGGGTGTGTGTGCGCATTATTGACTGAGCATTATACATCTCCCTAGGCCAAGCTACTAAAGAGGGGAAATCTACCTATTTGGCTAGAAGTCAACAGCTTTGGAACCAAGGGAAGCCTCCGGTGGGTAGCTCTGGGGATCTGCCTCCAACACAGAGGAGGAAATCCCAGGAACAGAGTGCCAGAAAAGGGGAGTGCTTTTGGGAAGCTGTAAGACTTATGCCTTTTGGGGGTTCACATTTCCTGAGTGGTGTGAATTCCCACTGGGAAACTGTCAGGCTCTGGGGTGCAGAGCTGGGGAAAATGAAGAGGGAGGAAGCAAAAGACCAGAGGATGGGGAGAAAAGGGGTGTCCACAAGGCTACTCCCTGAAGCCTCTCAGTCGCTCTCCACTACTCGGGAGACCACACACTCAGCATATCTACCAAACAAGCTGGTCTAAGAGGGCGTACGACTCATCATTGAGGCCAGGGGCCAGAAGGAGGGACCAACCACAAGGGAGTGGGAGGAAATCCCAATGGAAGGGAAGCTGGTAAGGGGGATCAGCGACAGAGAACAATGGGAGTAGACCAGCAGGGTGGAACACTGCCAGGGATAGTCAAAGACAAGGGAGCGGGCTGAGTTAGCTAGTGACTGAGGAGCTGGAGAGGAAACTGGAAATGAAAGCTGGAGGCAGGACTAAGCAGAGCCAGAGGGGAAAGCCAGCTACGGGGGGAGCTGGGGGGAAACAAAATAAGACACACAGCCCACACAAACCACAGCACACTTCTAGGACAGGATCGACACAGGGGCTGTAAGGGAGGCCAGGGGACAAACAGCACACAACCCCCCAAGACACTTCTAGGAGGGGATCAACACTAGGGCTGTAAGGGAGGCAGGGCGCTAAGGGGACAAACAGCACACAACCCACAATACACTTCTTGGAGGGGATCAACACTAGGGCTGTAAGGGAGGCAGGGCGCTAAGGGGACAAACAGCACACAACCCACAATACACTTCTTGGAGGGGATCAACACTAGGGCTGTAAGGGAGACAGGGAGATAAGGGGACAAACAGCACACAACCCACAGTACAATTCTGGGAGGAGGGGATCAACACAGGAGCTGTAAGGGAAGCCAGAGGAGAAACAACCCACAACACACTTCTTGGAGGGGGTTACCACAAGAGTTGTAAGTGAGACAAGGAGGTGGGGGAACAAACAGCACACAATCCCCAAGACCCTTCTAGGAGGGGATCAACACTAGAGCTGTAAGGGGGACAGGGAGGTAAGGGACCCAACACGCACAATCCACAGTATAGTTCCAGGAGAAGACCAACACAGGAGCTGTAAGGGAGGTAAGGGGACAAACTACAACACCGACCATAAGACAAAGGAAGGGATGGAGTAGTGGCCACAAACACTGTGCCCAAGATGCTACGGGACCCCTCCACCCACGCCCTAAGGTTTAGGGCAGGTATGAGATGTTGCTGCACTGGCTTCCTGTGGCCGCACCCATGCTTAAATGCTTTCTGTGGTCAATCAGGGGACCGGCTACAGCTGGGGGAGGCACAACACCCAAGGAACATACACACAAGAGGAGACAGGGGGAGAAAAACCAAGGCATTCACAAGCCTACCAGGTGGTGCAGGGGGCTAGCTTGTGCTCCAGTACCCCAAGGGCCATGGGTTCAAGGTCCAGCCCTGACAGAAACATTCAGGTGGTGGCAGTGGAATATCAAGTGTTTTGTGGGGTTTGCCAGCTGTGGGAAGCCCTAGTCAGAGATTTGGAAAAACACAGTGAGGTGGGTGGGTCAGCTGTATAGTACCCCCTACTGGCGCTTCACCACATGCAGTATGACTGGTGCCATTTTATGCAACCACAGAATTGTCATGCACCATTTTGTGCATGATCAGAATTTCAATTAAAAATTTGGATTGATCAGAATTCCAATCAAAATTTCAAGAGTTTCTGTTTTCACAGAACTGTTCCATGAAAATGGAAGGGCTGTTTCAAACCAGTCCTGCCTCCAATATGTGGGGTCCCTGAATAAACTTGGAATGGCAACATGAGTGAGAGAAGTGCTGGTATAAAATATGGACCCACAGAGCCTCAAATGTAGTGAGCCCTGGTCTAAGGGGGGCCCACAGCATGTCATCAGGGCCCCCCCTCTAATACATGAGACCCATGAGAAAACTAGAAATAATAACATGTACATAGGATATCTATTTATTTATTTATTTATTTTCAAACTTTTACTACCCCGACCCTCCTGCCACAGGCAGCTCGGGGCAGCTTACAATTCATAAAAACAACAACATAAAAACAACAATTAAAACAACTAAAAGGAGGAAAAGGAAATAACCCCATACCCCAAAAAAACCTCCACCCCCTCACCCATCTCCCACACCAAATGCCTGGCGGAATAGCCAGGTCTTACAACTTCTCCGAAAAGAGGGGAGTTCCGGGGCCAGCTTGGCCTCCACCGGAATGGAGTTCCACAACCATGGTGCGGCCACTGAGAATGCCCTCCCCTGCGTGGCCCCCCGGAAGACTTAGGGGACCTCGAGCAGGGCACCCCCAGATGATCGCAGGAATCAATGCAGCACCCGGGGAGTGAGGCAGTCCCACAGATAGGTAATTCCTAGGCCATTTAGAGCTCTATAGGCCAAAACCAACACCTTCAATCAGGCCCAGAAAACCACCAGCAGTCAGTGAAGAGAGCGGAGCACTGGTGTAATATGGTCCAAGCAGCCCAGTCCTACCAGAAGACGGGCCACCACATTCTGCACCAGCTGCAGTTTCCGAGCTGTCACCATGGGTAGCCCCACATAGAGCACATTACAATAGTCCAATCTGGAGGTGATGAAAGCATGGATGATGGTGGCTAGGTCAGAGCCTGAGACAAACGGCCGAAGCCATCGCACCAAATGTAATTGGAAAAAGGTACTCCTTGCCACAGCCTCCACCTGGGCATCCAGGCAGAGCTGCGCATCAAGGAGCACCCCCAGACTCCGTGCCTGGGGTACCAATGGAGGCCAGACCCCAATAATAATGGGGGCCACTATCTCCATCGCCTTACCCACCAACATCACCTCCATCTTGTCAGGAATCAGTCTCAGTCGGTTAGTCCTCATCCAGTCCCCCACAGCCATCAAACACTGAGTAAGCACCAAGACTGCCCTGGCACCACCAGGTAGGGCGATCCCTGGGGTGGGGGAGTTAAAAAAAAAATCCCAGGCTGGGCAGGGGGGGGGAGGTTCTCCCTGGCGCCACTTCCACCCACACAGCCTGGAGGGGGGAGGGAAAACTGGGTTCCTCCCTGCCCCCCTCCCAAACGCGTTCGGAACCTGAACTTCGTTCGGTCAGTTCGAGCGGGAGTTGGTTCGGATTTGGGGTGTTCGTGAACGGGCTGAACACCCCGAGTTTGGGCCGAACCCTGTACTTCCGAACCGCGTTTGCAAATCCCTAGTGTACGGTATACAAGCAGCACTCCCAAACTGTCACCTGCCAAATCAAACACAAGTTGAAGACCCTCAATACCTGAAATGGATTGCACCGGATACCTCCTCACAGTCCAACCCTCCTTAAAAACCATGTTCTTCCCTGGCTACACCACCACCACCGCCCCCCCTGCCCCCCCATCCCTCCGAGCACAGCTGATGCTGTTCGGAATACCCGGCCGGAACAAGGTCAGCCAAAATGGGCCCCGACTCATTGTCCAGCCAGGATTCTGTGATATATACGAGATCAGCGGCATGGTCCAGTATTACCTCCCAGACAGTTGTTGCCTTATTCGCCACCCATCTTGCATTTAACAGCAACAACACAGGGCCGGGGGGCCCTGACTGAGAATCACCTTCCCATCTGCCTGTAATAAACACCTGTCCCGTCTTACTGAGCTCACCTCGCCCCAATTGGGACCATATCTGCCCCGGCCTGTCACAACCCCAATGGCCGCTCCCTCCCCCCCGGCCGGCCCCTCCGGACAAGCCCCCCCCAGGCTGCCCTGCCCTGGCATCCGGGGAGTTCTTCCCTCTCCTCCCCCTTAAGAATTCCCCATCCCTCCTCCCTAACCCACTCACTCCCCATCCCTCCCCCTCCCAACAGCCTTCCCCCTCCAAACATCCCTCCCCCACAAATAATAAAAAATAATACAAAAGACCCCCACACCCTCTGCCCCCTAACATAAACATCACTAATCCTCCCACCAAGCTCCCACCTCCTCAGGCTTCCCAAAAGTTCCAAGCTAAGGGCCACACCTAAGGGCCCTTTGGCATGGCAGAGCCAGCAGGCATGCTGCTCTTCAGCTCTCTCAGGCTGGAAATCCCGCCCCAAGCCACCAGGGAAATCCCCTTTGGTCCCACCCCCTCTCCCTCTGCCACTGGGAGAGGTGAGAAGTAAAACAGGGGCCACACCTAAGGACCCTTTGGCGCAGCGGAGCCAGCAGTCACACCGCTGTTCAATCCTCTCAGGCCAGAAACCTTGTCCCAAGCCACCCTTTGGTCCCACCCCATCTCCCTCTGCCACCGGCAGAGGGGAAAAGTAGAACAGGGGCCAGGGTGGCCAGTTACTCCCTGGTAGGCTCTGGTGGGGGCAAGCCCAACCGGCTCCCAGCCCCCTGGACTCTGAGCAGCCAAGGAATGCGGCGGAGCCAGCAGGCACGCTGCTCTTCAGCCCTCTTGGGCCAGAGACCCCAGCCCAAAGCTGCCGGGGGAAGCCCCTTTAGTCCCACCTCTTCTCCCTCTGCCACCGGGAGAGGGGAGAAGTAAACACAGGGGCCACAGTGCCCATTCACTCCCCGCAGGCTATGGTGGAGGCAAGCTGTTGTGGGGCAAGGCCAACTGGCTCCCAGCCCCCTCCAGTGTAGTAGGTGCTCCCTGGTTTCTGCAAATAGGATGGCCGCCTCCGCCCACAAATGCCCCACCAACAGCTCTTCACCCTTTGGCACCTCCCTCAGGGCAGCCCCCTCTTTATGGAGTTACCTGGGGAAGGAGAAGCAGAGTCACCCAGCTGCAAGAGATCCCTCAGGGCAGCTTTGCAGCCCAGCCCAGCCCAGTCAAGCCCAGCTCTCCCCAGGATCCTTGGCCAGCCCCCTCCAACAATCCTTCAGGGCAGCCCCCTCTTTATGGAGTTAGAGAGCCCTCAGGGCAGCTTTGCAGCCCAGCCAAGCCCAGCCCAGCTCTCCCCAGGATCCTTGGCCAGCCCCCTCCTGCAATGCAGGGGTCCCCAGCCCATAAAAGGGGATATTTTTCTTAGTTGAATATCAAAAATTAATTTTGGCAATGCTTTCCTTTGGGTGAGATAGTGTGTATTTATCCAAAATTTCTACATTAGGAGGGAGGCCCACATTGCTATTTTCCATGGGGCCCAGCTCCCCTGGAACTGGGACTGGGTAGGTTCTACCTGCCCGTCTCATCCCATCAGGATTTAGCAGCAGCTGAGCAGCCCATCAGTCATCGAGGTCAAACAGCAGCTGTCTCAAACTGGGGCACTAGCTACGTCCTCTGTTTCCATCCAGCACGGTGCTTTATTTGAACAGCCACCGCCACTCTGGTTATTTTTCTGTTTGGCTCCTTATGACGCCCTATCAGCAGGGTCGTTAGCACTTCACATTCCATGGCAATCCCTCTCCTTCCCAGGCCATTAAAATACAAGATTATGGAAGCAGAATGTATTTGGCGCCACTCAAGAGGGCCCCCCAACTAACTAATGCTTAAGACCGCACTGAAGGAAAAACATATCCGAGCCAACCCCCTGAACTGAACTCACATTAGCTCCTCCAGCCAAATCATCTGTGCAGAAGTCCTCCTGCCAGGGCAGACAATGCCGTACAGTGAGTTCCCAGCCAGGAGGCCCACAACAGCCTGTCAGGGAGGAGATTTGTGATGCTAATGTGCTCTTTCATCCAGCAGAAAAAGGAAGAACAGGTTCCATTGGCTGGAAGGCGGAAGCTGAAACCAGACACATCCAGACTGGAAATGGGGGCCTAAATGTTAATAAGAAGGATGCTTAACCACTGGCACAGCCTGCTTAGTGGCAAGGCAGTCTCCATCACTTGGAATCCTTAAAGTAGAGCCCTGAGTCCCAGCCCAAACACAAGACCCAACTGAAAATGTTATTGCAATTTTACTCAACCTGGTTGGCTTCAGTCAATGACCCTGATTGGGTCATGTGCAGGGGCCCGTGTATTCTGCAATACCTGCCCCACCTCCCTTCCAAAAACAAATTGCAGCCAGAAAACACTGAGAGTGAAGAGAAGGGAGGAGCAGGATGGAGAAAGCAGAACAGCATAGAGAGACAAGTGCACTGGGGCTGCAGCACAGGCGTGGAGAATCAGCAGAGCAGGAAGCTGCTTCCAGCTCAGTGTAAACTAGCACTGCTACCTTGCCAGAAATGTTGTCTGGAAAAAGGGTGGGATCAGACTGAAAATGCTCCCCAATCTAAAAAAATTCTAGCAGTGCCCCCAAATTAATGCTGGGAAGTAAGAGCTTCACCCGTAGCATGGAGCTGAGGAGCCAAAATCCAGAGATTCTGGATCAAATCCTAAAGGGGAGGTAACCCTAAATGTAGCTCAGCCATGTGGGCCCCTGCAAACAGGCCTCTCCACTCTTGACTTCAGCCCTTCATGCAAGGCATAGCTACTATAATTGGGACAGGTGGTACGGCTGCACCAGGACCCGTAAGTCTGGGGGAGGCAAGAAGAGGTTCTATTTAATCTTCTTCACTATGACCCCTTCCACCCTAGCTATGCTCCCACCTAGGTGGTGTGGCTCAGAAGTTGGTCCTGCCCAACAATCTTGGGGTCCCCCATGGCACTAGGGATGGAAGCAGGGAGCTCTTAGCTGGGAGCTGCCTGCAGACTCTGAGCCCCCTGTTATACAGAGCTGAGCTGCAAGCACAGCAGCAGCAGCATGATGAGGAAGGCAAGAGAGAGTGCTAGGGTACACAGTATTACTTATTCATCAGGGATCTGATCTGTTTGCATGATGGGAGCCATTACCTTCCATCAGTTAGACGGGACTAATCCCATCCCTCACCAGGGCACTGCTGATTCCGGCACTGCTGTGTCCAATGGGAACTTAATTGTCTGTGACAGTGGGAGCACAAAGCACTTGGTGGGTCTCCCAATTGCTGAGAGTCAGTAGGGGTAGAGTTACCAACCCACTAGGCTTTAAACATTGGTCTCTGGGCTCCGGAAGAAGCCCTGATTTCTCCAAGTTATCCAGGGACACCTGCGTGACCCAGTAATATAGGAGCTTTAAGGGGTGGCAGAGGTGGGGCCATGTCAGAAAGCAGTAAGGCAAAGAGACTCTCCTACCCCCTTTCTAACCTCAGCCTGCCCCCGGTAGAGTGTCATGATATCACAACACTTAGAAAGGGGCATGGTCATATTAGAAAGAGGTGGGAGAGTCCCTTTGGCCTGCCCCCTTCCCAGTCTGAGCATGAGCAAACTACCTGCCCGTTTCCAAAATGGCACTGACACTGCTGATGCCATTTTGGGAAAGGGCTGCACATGTTCAGAATGGTCCTGGTGGCCATTTTGAGCATGCACAATCATTTTTTTATTTTATTTTTTTGCCGCCTCCTCCGACTCACCCCACCCCCCTCAGAGAAGTCAGGCAGGGAGAGATCTAGCGGTGAAACCTAGCACCAGGAGCACCAGAATTGGAAAAGCAGACAAGTGAATAAAAGGGGCCCTCTTCTTTTTGCAAGTGCAGGAGAAGGGCTGTTCTCAAGATTCTTAACCTTTTCTCAGCAACAATCTCGGCAATTCTCAGCTTGTTCTCGTTTGCAAGAACAAGCTGAGAACCCTGATTCTCACTGAGAAAGAAAAGCAAGAATACCAAGATTGAGTTTCAGCCCTACTCTGAACTAGGAATCTGGCCCGAAGTTTCCGGGTTTCACAGCATCATCTCTGGATTCCATGTGAAGCCTCTATATCCCAAGATTATCAATGGCACTGGGGTGCAACCA
This sequence comes from Sphenodon punctatus, assembly GCA_003113815.1. Lineage (NCBI taxonomy): Eukaryota > Metazoa > Chordata > Lepidosauria > Sphenodontia > Sphenodontidae > Sphenodon > Sphenodon punctatus. Next base: position 100,870 of record QEPC01011450.1, read on the forward strand.
CTTCAGAAAGGGGGCATGGTAAAGAGACTGATTCCAGCTCCTGCAGATCTTTGTGACATCATGGAGCTCCAAAAAGATGTGGCCACATTGGAAAGGGGAGTGTTCCTTTGCTGCTTTCCTTTCAGATTTGACCCTGCCCCTTCAAAGCATTGGGTAAAACACACATGACAGTGGACTGCTGTGGCCCAGGACACACTGACATGTGTGTTCACATGCCGCCAGATGTTAGCCCAGGACTGCTCCAGTGCGGGTAGGCAACTAGCCCAGGCTGCGTCCTCAGAAAATTACAATACAATACTGCATTTCTTGCACTCCATTTTCCCTTGTACTTTTTTGTCACTCATTGTCTGGTATGCAGATTTCTTTTCTAATCTGCAATCCAGCTGCAGATTGGTCAGAGCAAAGGGAACAACACAGAACAGCAATTCTGATTGGAGGCTCTGCAGTGGAGATTAAGGGGTACTGGGGGGAGGTTAAGGGGTGGGCTCTTCACACAGTGATTGTCTCAGAAATGTGGAAACAACAAACCCCAACATTAAACAAGTACTGTGACAGGGCTCTGCGTCCTGAGCTATGCCTTCTCCAGATCCAGCCCCCCAAAGACCTAGGCCCACATGGGACCTTCACTGTACTCCTTTATTAGTCCCCACTCACAGTCCATATACACAGGGGTCCAGGAACCTTCCCATAAGGCCCCACCTGGCTAGGCACAGTCCCTCCCAGCCAGATATCAAACCTTGTTATCTCTCCACTCCGTCATCTGGTTCAGGCTACCAGCTTGATTGCACCCCAATGCCTCTAGCTTTCCCCCTAGAAGCAGAGCCCTTCCTGGCTCCTTGCATCAGTCACACCCATCTTCTCTCCCTTAGTACCTTGGATCCCTTTCAGCCACTCTGCTGGCTCAGCCACTGGTCCTATTCAGGCCCTTCGCTCCCAGGTCCTGGAGGCTAGTACAGCTGATGCATCAAGGCACCATCCTGCAATGCCCTCAGTGGCTAGTGCTACCTGCTGTTAAAGGGCCATGGCTCAGGCACCCAGCCCAACCCTGCTTCACCCCTCCCGCCTTGTGGAGACAGGCCCACTAAAAGTGGACCCAGCTAGCTGTAACATTAGATTTAGTGAAGCCCTACCCTAGCCAACCAAGCCATCCCTAGGGTCCCTCAAAACATTCATTTTGTCCACCCTTGCAACTTGTATTCCCTGGCCAGGCACTATCCCTGCTGAAGCCAAGTTAAATCATTAACATTAACCTACAGTTGCCAGCTCATCCACCCCCCTGAAACCTTAGAATCTTAGGCTACTGGATCCATTGCCCCCCCGTAGCCTTCCTGATCTTACTCAGGCTACTAGTTCCATCACCTCCCTGGAGCCTACTTATGGGTGCCTACACCTGGGCACTCCAGTCCTTATGCCGCTGTGACCCTCTCCCAAGTGGCCAGCTCATCTGCCTCCCTGCCACTCACCCTGCACCCTTTAGTCCCATCCTCGGGCAGGGGCAGGGTTCCCACCAACCTCCACAGCAGAGTGGCTCCGCACTGACACCAGGAGATCCTCACCCTGCCATCTGTCTCCAACTGTCTCCTAGTCTTAGGGTGTGGTTGCTCGGACATCTGCCCCCCTGCAAGCCTAAGATTCTCCAGTCTCTTGCTTGCATGATCACTCCTGAGTGGTCAGCTCATCCGCCTCCCCACCACTCCCTTGCACTAGTGTGTTTGGCTCATCTGCCCCCTCCCTCCTGCATCCCTGTGCTCACCATCACATCGGGGTCCCCAGAGTAGCCCCTGTCCCAGAGCATTCCCGTTTCCTGTGACCCATCTTGCCTTCCTTCAGGCAACTCCCTTCTCCCTGAAAACCCTCTGAATACATAACTATCTCAATAAATAAATAACTCCATTCCAACCTTCTCAATAAATAACTATTACAAAATGATCCCATAGTCCATTTCCCAAAAGTCTATTTTCCACTATCTTTAGGATGTGGTTGCCAATTTGTTGGTCGCTGCAATCCAACACCCTTAAGAATGCTACCTCATCCGCTTCCCTGTATCCCTGTGTCCTCTCTGTCCAACACACTGATGGTAAGTCTTTGGGGTGCTACTCCTCCTCAGTACTAGGGATGTGCGAATGCAGTTCGGAAGTTTGGAGTTCGGCCCAAACTCAGTCCGTTCGGACGACCAAACCCGAACCCTAACTGACAGAACCGAATGCAATCCGAACTCTGAAACGACCGAACAGTTCAGTTGGTTCGGATCGAGTTCGAATGAGTTCGGGTGGGAGAAACGCAAACACGACCCCTGCCAGACCCAGGGCAGGCACAGGGAGGGGGGAGTCAGCTGAGGAGCAGACTTCCAGGCACCAGGGGTGGAGAGGCTTGGAGTAGCAGCCAGCCTGCCGAGAGCCAATGGAGCTTGTGGTAAGGCAGTCACAGCAAGTAACAAAACTCATTGCCCTCCCCCTTCCAACACCTTCTGAGCTAGCCACTGATCCTGTCAGCAGCGTTTCCAGAAGGCTCCCTCCCCCAGCAGTTTGCTTTCCTCACCCATCCAACACATTTAGTTAGTTATTTACCTCCCTACCATTAATTTAGATTATATTAGAGATAGATTTGTTTTATTTTTATTTCTTACCCATCCCTGTGTTATTTCTCCATACCCTCCATTAATCCTCACCCTCCTGTATTCCATCCCTGATTCCCTTCCCCTGTTTTTTGATTTACTAGAGTAGGATTAGATTTGATTTAAGTTTTATTTCAGTTACCCCTCCCTCCCTGTGTTTGTTTTGTGAGCTGTCTGTGTTTCCCTCCCCACCCCCGCATCCCTATGTAATATAATATTGTATATATTAGATAGATATAGATACTTAGTTACTTAAATAGATAGTTGTAGGTGTGATTCAGTTTTATAGTGTGTATAGGACTAGGTCTTTGTAGTTAGTTTCAGATAGATATTCCATTATTTAGTTCCATTGGTTTTATAATAGTAACAGTTAGTTAGATTTAGATATTTAGATATATTAGATAAAAAATTTGGGGGGGAAATAAAATTTTTTTTGAAAAGAAATATATTTTTAAAAAATCTATCTATCTATCTATCTATCTATCTATCTATATCTATATCTATATCTTTGTGCATTCAGCCATTCATTCATTCTTTGGGTGGGAGAAATGGAGAAGGGAAGTAGAAGAGGGTAAGGCCAGTCTGCTGCCCATAAGTCAGGCAATGAGGCACGTGGCAGAGGTGGCAGGGGCCATGCCAGTGGAGTGGCAGTAAGAAGCAACAGCCCAAGCCCATCACCATGCCCCAAGCTCCGCAGGCCTGCTTTTGGGTCTCCCTCTCCCAGCACTAGTAGTGGCACTAGTGCTGATCCCAGTGGCACTAGGGGGGTGGTTTGGCATCGCCTCCTGGCAGTGTCCTCCACTGCCACACAGGGCAGTGGAACACGTGAGTGCAAGAGACTGTGGCTGTCTCATCTACAGCTGCAGGTGCAGGCGATTCAGGGGGCGAAGTTCCTCAGGCGCCAGCATTGTCCCCCGACTCCCCCCATTTTAAAGGTGATTTCCCCCCCCCCCCCAGCAGTCCAGGACTGATGGATCTCACCCTGGCTGCTAGAGGCAGGGCCCAATCCCCAGGCAATGCCAGAAGGGAGCGTAGCAGCAGCAGCAGCAGCAACAGCAGCTATAGGGGGCAGGGGGAGAGTGCTGCTCAGAGTGGGAGCAGCATGGGGAGTCCAGCAGCCTCCGTCACTCTGTTTGGGGACAGTGATGCAGAGATTTCTGTGGAGGAGGTCTCTGTATCTGGTGCTGCTGAGGTGATGGCTGTCCCTCAACGAGCTGCGTCACCAGTGCCACCATGTCCTGTCCTGGCTTCCAGAAGTGCGTCACCCAGTGTGGGCCAGAAAGCAGGAGAGGCCAAAAAAATCATGGGTCTGGGAGCATTTTGAGGTGGTGCGGGCAGATGATCCCAGGGAGGTGCAGTGCACTTTGTGCAATAAGGTGGTGAAGCTTGGGCAAGTGCTCACCAACCTTGGGACAACTGCCATGTCGAGGCACCTGAAATCATGCCACAGTGCTATGCTGCTAAGCAGGCAGGCAGGCAGGGGAAGTGGATGCTAGTGGGTTTCCGACTGCAGTGGCCAGTCGGCCGCCCCTTCAGCAGGCAAGTGTCCTGCTCCAGCAGCTACCTCTAGCAGCAGGAGCAGTATCACTGCTAGGGGGGAGCAGCAGGAGCAGCAGCAGAAGAAGCAGCATCAGACCATCATAGAGGAGCTGGGGGGGGCAGCTGCCAAGACCATTGGCAGCTGGAGGGCGGCGTGGCTTTCAAGCGAAAGCCACGCGCCTGCTGGCCAAAATGATAGCACTCAATGTGCAGCCCTTCTCCATGGTCGTGGACATGTGGTTTTAGCGCCTGATTGGGTTCCTGCCCCCCCCCAGTTTAAGCTGCCGACTCACACCACCCTGAGTCATACGGTGGTGCCAGCCCTGTATGGGGCTTTGAAGGAGTGGGTGAGGGAGCAGCTGGCAGGGGCTGAGGGTGCCACCGTCCATTTCACCACCGACCTGTGATGGTCCGCCAGGAACGCCCAGCACGCCTACTTGGTGGTGACAGCGCACTGGTGGCAGGACCCGGAGGCAGCTTTGGGGAGTGGAAGGAGGGGTCCCGAACCAGGATAAAGGTGATCCCTGCTTCAGGCAGAAGTAATGGACTGGCCCCACACTGCTAGGAACATAGAGGCAGCCCTGAGAGCCATGGTGAGGGAGTGGGTCATGCCAAGTGCACCCTTCACCATGGGGTGTGTGGTGACTGATAACGCAACCGATATACTTAAGGGAGTGCATGATGGGGGCTTCAAGAGCATCCCTTGTGCCGCACACACCCTTCACCTGGTGGTCAGGGATGCTCTGGACTTGGGAGAGAAGGGGATTGGGGAAAGTGCCCTTAGCTCCCTGATCGAGCGGGGGAGGAATCTGGCTGGTTTTTTTAACAGTAGCGTGAAGGGATGCAAGCTCCTCTGGGCCAAGCAGGCAGAGCAAGGTTCCCCCGTGCACCAGCTGGTGCAGGATGTGTCCACCTGGTGGAATTCCACCTTAGAGATGTTCGAGCGGCTTGTTGAGCAGAAAACTGCCTTACATCAGGTGCAATTGGCCACTGACATCGGGGCACCTCCAGGGTTCAATGGTGTGGAATGGGAGATCCTCTCCCAAACAGTCTTCCTCCTGGGACCGTTCCTGGAAGTGATGGAAACCATGAGCTCGGCCACGGCCACCATCAGCCAGGTGACCCTCTGGTGCAGAGTCTCCACAGGAGTCTTGAGGAGATTCTGCAGAGGAGGGATTGTGGTCCTCCAAACAAGAAGACAGGGGCTGAGGCAGTTGGCCTGGCACAGAAGCTGAAGACAGGGCTGAATGTCAGGTTTGATGAGCTCCTGCAGCAGGAGGAATATGTCCTTGCAACAATTCTGGACCCCAGGGTCAAGGGCAGCATGGAATGCCAGACAGCCCTCTATGGCCACTGGAAGGGTGAGCTTGTGGCGAGGGTCCGGCAGACAGAGCAGGATGTTGAGAGTTTGCAGCGGCAGCAGCAGCAGGATGCCCGTGGAAATGGTGGGAGTGGGAGCATCTGCCCCTTTCAGCCAGTGGGGTCTATCCCTGCCCCCAGGCCTAGCGGTAGCAGCAGCACCAGCAGCAGGATGAGCAGCAGCAGCACCCCTACTGCAAGCAGCTCCTCCTATGTGCAGCCCACTCTGGAGATCATGGGGCCCAGCACAATAGGGCAGGCAGTGTGGCTGAGGGCAGTGGGGGCGGTAGTGCCCAGGGACAGCTACCAGAGGGAGTACGACAGCACCTCAGCAGCAGTGGAGACCTACCTGGAGGAGAAGCCATGCATAGAACCCAGCAGCGATTCCTTGGCCTACTGGGCCAGCAAGACTGATGTATGACTGGCCCTGTCCAAAGTGGTCAAGGTATTATTGTCCTGCCCACCAACCAGTGTCCCCAGCGAGCGGGTGTTCTCAATGGTGGGGGACATTTGCTCCCCACACCGCTTGAGACTGGGGGCCAAGTTGGTGGAGCAGTTGTTGTTCCTAAAGTTCAACCTTCTGCTGCTGGGATTCCCCGAGCTGCCCCTGGACAAGGATTGATGGTGGAATGGCACACGTCACGTCATCCTGTCAGGGGCAGTCTTGGGAAGGGGCTCCTTCTCAATCAGGGCTGATGCTGCTGTGCTGAGATGCTGTCCCTTCCTCTCAATGCTGCAGTGGCGCCCGCTCTTCCCCTCCCCCCCTCTCTCTCTCATACCGACCTTGGCCGGCTTATCTGACTGAACTCATGATGCAGGGTGACATTGGGAAACTGGTCCATGGGTGCCCTGCCCTGGCAAATCCAAATGTGTCCAGTCCCACAAAATCCTGCTGCTGCCATCTGCAGCTGTATGGGAGCTCTTCTCTGGCAAATCTTACTATGCTGGCAGTGGTTCCATGGGTGCTGCGCAGAGACAAATCCTGCTGCCAACGCCGCCTATGCTGTCTTTGCCAAGGGTTCTTTATCCAGGCAACCCAATGTCTGCTGCAGTTGCCAATGCCAGCTATGCTGTCTGTACCATGGGTTCTGTACCCTGGCAACCCAATGTCTGCTGCAGCTGCCAGTGCTGCTGGCTAAGTGGTTATGCTGTCTTTGCCATGGACTCTGTACCCAGGCAACCCACCCAATGTCTTCTGCAGCTACCAATGCCAGCTATGCTGTCCATGCCATGGGTTCTGTACCCAGGCAACCCAATATCTGCTGCTGGGTGGCTACATGACTCACCACTGGGCAAGGCTTGACCAACTGGCAGATTAGATTGTTGTGATCCTAAGAGTTGGATGCAAGCCTGCAACACCCGGACGAGCAGGGCTTCCCATCCAGCCACCAAGTCCTGGCCGGGTCTCTGCCACTGCTCCACCAATGCCACTCCTGTCCCAGGATCCACCTTCAGGGTTCTGGGGCCCATCATTCTGCTCATGGGGCGCTGTCATCCCACCTTGTCTTTACAAGTTAGCAATGTGCTGTTCATTGGAGAGAGAGAGAGAGACTCCCCACTGTTGGAGAGACAGTCATGATCCAACCCATGCTGTCACACACCTGCACTATATGGCCAGAGAGAGAGAGAGGGAGCCTCTTTTTCTCTCTGACACACCCACACAGACACAAGCCCTGCCCCTTCTGGGGGACTGTCTGCAAGTTGAGACCCTGCTGGCACATCTTGGGACTAATACACTACGTGTGCTGCTGCTGTCAGGTAGGGATCTGACAAAGACAAGCTGTATATACAATGAGATTCTGCCACCTGCTGGGCAAATTCAATGGCCCCCTCCAAGGAGGCCTTCCATTTACTGACCAATTGGTGGTGCAGTTCCAGCTCCTCCCTCTCTGAGCAGAGATACTGTGCATAAGCCACCGTGCACCACTCATTTGCATAGAGCTTCCAGAACTGCACCACCAGCCGATCAGCCATGCAACATGTTTGGACATGCATAGCATCCATATATTTGTGGGCACGACTCTCCAGCTCAGCCTGGAAGGCCCTTTCCTCTTCTGACTCCTCCTGGGGGGCTGGCAGTGGTGACTCCTCTGTGGAGCTGGAGGGGGAAGTGGTCAGGTGGTGGCATTTTTGCCGGGCCTTCCCCCCTTGCTTCCAGGACTGCTCCTCCACTCCAGAGTCCCTGCTGCTGCTGCTGCACCTTCCAGCCTCAGCAGCAGCACCACACACCACCTTGATATGATGGACATTCTCCACATGGGCTATCAGCCCCGATGTCGTCCCCTGGCTGCCCCGCTTTATTCTTTTTCCACAGGTCTAAAGAACATAAAAGATAGGAACATAAGAAGTGCCATACAGTGTCAGACCAATGGTCTGTCAAGCCCTCCCTGCATTCTGTCTCAACAAGTGGGTGGGTGGCCATTGGCCAATCTCTCTCCGCAGGGGACTTCCTAACAGGTCATAGGGCAATCCATTCCCGGTTGTACCACACACACCCCCGCCTTAATGCCTTATCGTACATACGGCGATCAATCCACCTTTCATGACGTTGTACCACTGCCAGACATCAGACCTCTTCCTTCCATCTGGTGGCAGTGGCTCCTTTGACCTGCGCCTTGGGGTTCTAGTGGTGGTGGCAGGGGAAGCATTACCCTCTCTGAAACAGGAACACATAAACAACATCTAAATAATATCATGCATTTATGATGAACGATGCCTCTCTAGTCCTCCCTCCTTGGGGTGCTAGTAGGGATGGCATTGGCAACTGGAGATACCCCCCTGGCTGGCACATGTAAATCCTCCCCTTCTTTGGGTGCTTGTTGGGATGGCAACTAGAGACCCTTGCTAGGAATGGCTGGCAGCCTGGCCCGTGTTTGGGTGGTGGGTGCTTCTTTTGGCTCATGCCTGACTGCTGGAAGAGAGCCCCACATACACACCCTCTCTCTCTCACTGTGGCAGACATCCACTGCCAGTCACCCACTGATGCCCACTGTTTGTGCCTGACTGCCAGTGCCCAGTCCCACCACCACCACCCAGCCACCCACCCGCACGCCAGTGAGCTCATTCTAAAGGATAGAATTCTTCTTGTCCTCAAAGTTCTATGGAACAATAAACAGAAATAAACTTTACAAACCTGGCAGCAGCAGTGGTACCCTCTAGCTGAGGCTCCTCTGATGAGGAGCCGACCTCCACCACCTCCAAAGAAGATCCAGCAGCAGCCTCCTCCACCTTCACCTTGGGCTTCCAGCTCCTCCTAAGCCTCCTCATTTTTTTTCAACCAGCCACACAAACCACAGCCAACCAAAACAACCAAAAAAAAAACCAACCAGCAACCACAGCCAATCAAACAACCAAATGAACCAAACCAACACAGCCAACCAAAACCAAACACACACCAGCCAGCCATAACACACACACACATGTTCTCTCTCCACACAAGCTTTGCACTCACTCAAACTTCTGGTTTCCGGTTTCCGCCACGTTCCACCGAACCAATACCAAAACCAATATCGATACCAAATCCCCCCAAACCAAAGTTCGACCAAACTGAACCCCATCGAACCGAACGGCTGAACCAAAACCCTGTTCAGGAACCGAACGGATGATCCCGAACCCAGTTCCCAAACCAAATGACCGAAAACCTGAACAACCGATCTGCGTTCTGTTCACACAACCCTACCCAGTACATCCATCCTGATGACACGGCTGCACTGCTCCACCACCTTCAAGCCTTAACCCCATCTGGGAGGCTCTTATCTCTCAGCTTGACCTTATAAATGGAGTTCCTCCAGGTGCAATCTGTCTCTAGGCCACACTCTCCCATGCAGCACACCCCATCTTCCTGTGTGCTTGGCATTAGTCCCTTTGGGGTGTGCCCACATTCTCCACCAGTATGTCACAGGGATCTGGGTCCTGGGGTATGTCTTCTGTGCATCTAGCCCCCCCCCTTCCAAAGACCCAGTTCCACATGGGCTCTTCACTGCACACCTTTATTACAGTCCCCATTCATAGTCCATATATGGGTCCAGGCACCTCCCCATAAAGCCCTGCCTGGCTAGGCACAATCCCTTCCAGCCAGTACCAAACTCCCTTATCTCTGCTCCATCATCTGGTTTGGACTACTGGCTTGATTGCCCCCCTGTAGCCTCTAGCTTTCACTCTAGAGGCAGAGCTCTCCTTGGCTCCCTGACTCAGCCACAGCCATCTTCTCTCTCTTAGTTCTCTGGATCCCTTTCAGCCTCTGTGTGTGCTGGCTCAGCCAAGCCCAACCCAGATGGCTCTACTCAGGCTCTTCGCTCCCAGGCCCTAGAAGGGCATGAAGGTGACATCCTGCACAAACTCAGTAGCTGTGCACTCCAGGCCGGTACTATCAGCTCTTAAAGGGCAATGGCTCAGGCACCCATCCTGATCTTGCTACAGGTATCCTCCACAATGCAGTAAGCAGTAAATGAATGGTACATGGTATGCAGTAAATGGTAAGCAGAAATTCAGTAAATCAATACAGAATCTCACAGTATTGTGAGAACTGAGAAATCGCATCATTATCAATAAATGGTCGGGGGGGAATCATGGTTCCTGATATTAAGAGATTTCTCATGAGCAGCAATTTAACTGCTAATTTCAGCCCTCAACAGGATCTGATCCTACAGTCCTTTCACTGACACCAGTGAAAATGTAACTCAATGACTGCAGGATCCAGACCAATTGTCTAGTGACAAGAGTGTTTTTAGTCTTTACCATTACAGACAATGCAATTTTAAGAGAATGGGCAGATTAAGTGATGCCCCCTTTCCAGGCTGGCTACACCATTAAGTAGAGATAGGAAGCTGCCTAGGCTCCTCCTTACATTTGCCGTCCTAGCAGAGTTGGGCCAAAGATCACTGGAGACAGGTAGCGGGGTCACTGAGGCAAGGATATGGAAATGCTGTAGCTTCCAGGTTGGGTGGCTGGGGTTACTGAGGCAAGAAGGTAGGAGCACTGAAAGGCAAGGGTGAAGAAGCAGGTCCTACCTGAGCAGGCCTGTGCAAGCACTCTGTTGGTAGATGAGTAAGGCAAGGCTCCATCACATGGGGCAAGCATCCCATAGTATCAACAGGGATAGTGCCTCCTTCTGACCCAGAATCACTGTGTTGCCCCCTTCCTGGCCTCAGACGTTGCCACTGCCACTTATAGTGTTTATTATGGCACACCTGGGACAGCAGCTTTCTGCATAGCTGGGAGCTCTCCAGCACTGGTGGGCCTTGCTGAGAGGCTCTTATATCTTGGCATCCATGTGGTTACATAGAAATGACTGTGGTGTTGACCTCACAATGTTCCACAGGGGGCAGGGCCATGTTCATCCTAGATTGTAAGCCCCTCAGAGCAGGGACCTGTCTCTCATTCATGATTGTTCAGTGCCAGGCACACTGCTAATAATTAATATTTGTAATAAGACAGTAAAATCCCTGCATTTTAATTAAGTACTAATTAGTAATTATCAATTAAATAATCAATTAAATTATTTATTAATTAATTAATTATTGTTAATTAGTAATTAGTAATGTATATTCCATCTGTTTCCTGAAGAACTCTGGGTGCCTGCCCAAGCAGATCAACCAGGCTTTAAATAGGCAGAAGGCTGATGGGGGGAGGGGAGTACTCTGAAGCAGTCAGGGTGTCCAGCATAATGCCTGTGTTGCCCAACCCAGGCCCCACCCCACCTCACCTCTCCCTGGAAAGAATGAACAGGACAGTCCATGGTGAGGCATGAGAGGAGCACGCAGGGGCCCAGGAGTAGGAACAAAGATATCCACCACCCTCCAGTTTACTTGCTGAGGGATCACTTTCCTGCCATTCATTTCCAATCTCCCTTTGTTCTGTTTCATCCCATCACTCCCAGCAAATTATTTTTTTAAGATGATTTGGGTGACGGATGGGCTTCTGATGGACTCTTGCCTGGCTGTGTGCTCAGTGTTATGGGGCAGAAATGTGCTCTGTTCCGTGGCCGAGAAAACCTCTTGCCTCTGATTGATTGGTAATTGTTTTACCTCTAAACAGCCAGAGCGCTGCTGCTTAGAAAAATAATTCAAGTCTGTCTGCTCCTCACTGACATGAAATGACACCCTGTATAAAATGGAAACATAACAATTAACAGCCCATAAAGCTCTCCTAGGAAGCAGGGGGAGGCCTGTCATGAGAAGAGAAGCCAAAAAAAATTAAATTGCTGTTCTATTTAACCCCCAGACATTATGGTAGAGCAACCAGATCATTACTGATAAGTACTCCCATAGGCCATACAGATGAGAGGCCTCTTTGGCACTGAAATTCTGGCCTAGGAACCAGTCCTTATAACTTCTACCCCACCTGAAGTCTGGGCCCAAATAGGGTTACCAGCTCTCTGAGTTTCACCCCTAAACTTCATGTTTTGATCCAGTCTCAAGGAGAAGACTGGGTCAGCAAGGAACACCTGTAGCTAACCCAGAGGATCAAGGCTTACAAGGACAGTCATATTTTAAAAAGGAGAGGACCATAGGGATTTTCTCACCCTTTTTCTGATGTGACCCTTGGAGCACTATGGAATCTTGATGCTCCCCAGGGTCAGGGTATGGCAAAAGGGGGCATGACAGTCCTTTTCTCACATACCCTTTCTGACATGGCCCTGGGGAGCATCATGACATAACAATGCTCCATAAGGGGTGAAGTTACATCAGAAGGGGGCATGGTAGCACCTTTGCCCCACCCCCTCTCATGTGCCCCCACCCCCCAGGGTATTCTCCTAGAGGGAGGTGGAAACCCTACACCTGAATTTTGGGTTCCTTAAGGGGTGAGGCCCCCTGGTCCTGGCTGTCCCAGGGAGAGAAGCAGTGTGCAGCCCGGGGAACACACTGGTATGCCAGAGGGCCCCGGTGTGCATTGGCTCCATGTGCCATGGGCAGGACGAGGCACACTCTTTCCTATCTGATCCTTCTGGTCTGCCAGCCTGGCTCCCTACAGCAGCTGCAGAGTGACCAGGCCCAGCTCCTGGAGATCATCCAAGACCTGCAAAGCCAGCTGCCCTACAGGGCAGCCCTGCTGCTGTGGCCAGGGTGATTGTGCTCCCCAGCGGGGCCAAGGAAGAGAGCCATGGTTGCTGCTGGGGACACTACTGCAGGAAGGCTTCCAGGGGTAACTCGGGCTGGAGGACACCGTCCAGGCATACAACCTAGGCCACCTTGATGGGACCCTGGAGGTCAGGAGAGCCACCTGCCAAGCTCTGCAAGTCTGTCTCAAGCTCTGAGCAGGTATGGGATGGGGAGAGGGTGCAAGGCCACAGAGATGGGTGGCAGGGTAGTAGGTGCTTCTTTTTTCCTCCTGGGATTTCCTATTGAAGTCTCCTAGGAGGGCACTGACTAGAAAATGTGTCGAACTTTTTGTACCATTATAACCCCTGACACACATTTGTCACAGTTTGCCACTCTACTGCAGACTGCCCCCCCATTCCAAAAGGTATGTCACACAAATCATCTCCCCTACACACATTTTAATACTAGTGATGTAGAACCCCAGATGATTAGAACCAGTTAACCCCCACCCCACCCATTGTCACAGATTGTCAGAACTCCACTCCTTGCATGGTATACTTTATGGACAGCCTGGGATCTATATGTCTGTGACCTCCCACCCAGCTACACTGCCTGGGGATATAGCTGTCCTCTCCTGCCTCACCTCCTTTTTTATAGGATACAGGCAGGCAGCCACCTTTGGTGGGAAGGAGAGCTCTCCAAGGACTTGTTCCCATGAAATGTTTACCCTGCAATCTACCCTGGAGTGTTCAGATGATGTACAGGCCCCTTTGGGGGTGGGGAGGGGGGGGAAGAATCTTGCACAGAAGTACACCAGTTTTAATCACTTTGTACTGGCCTCTTTCAGAGGATCCTGGGCTAGATGGACCATTGATCTGACTAAGGCCACTTTCAGACATCCCACACACACACACCCCACACACACACATATTCTGACTGCAGGGGGGAATGCGCAGCCAGAATATGCGCGGGGATCAGCCAGTCTGAAAGCCGTCCCTCCCCCCCTCACACACGGCTTTGCCGGCAGAGATGCGCAGGGATGCAGAGCTCGATTTCCTGCTCTACATCCCTGCGCATGTCTGCTGGCAAAGCCACGTGGGGGGGGGTTGCCTTTCAGACCAACCCATTCCTGTGCATATTCTGGCTGCACATCCCCCCACCCCCCATAGCCAGAATATGCACTGGAGGGGGAGGGTGGTGTCTGAAAGTGGCCATAGTCTGACAGCTCGTTCTTATCCTTCAGTTCACAAGTATCTTTTGCTTGAATCGGGGATCAGTTATGTTGGAGGTAAGTGCAGTCTCGTTAAATACTTCTGATTTCATGTCAGTTTATTTGGCATAATTTAGCCCACTGGATATTTTGATGAGTCAATGCGGACCTGCTTGATCTGTTTCATCTTGTTTTCTGGGTTTTATGTAGTTTATGCTGTTAGGTAGCTGGCTACTAAAGTATAAAACCACCAACACAATCTGCAACAGAGCAGAGGTGGGATAGACAGCAGGAGATGTGGGTAAGCAGTGCACTCCATGCAGACACTTTATTATTGACACTTCATTATTACACAGCACGGAGAGGGCAAACTGAGAGTTGTCATTCATAGGAAACTGCTAATTTGCCAATGAAAAGCTTTTTATTTAAAAACACTTATTTACAGGTTATATATATCATTCTTTATGTATTGTTTATAATTTAATGTGTAAAGTGTGTTATGTATGTTAACTGCAGAAAATTTCTATGAAAAACAAAAAGACAAAAAAGACAACAACAAAAACACACAGAAACTGGATACAGAAAAAGACAAAAAGACAAAACGTACCCCCTATGCACATCCCTACATGAAACCCAGAGGGGTGGTAACCCTACCCACAGTTGGGGAACAAGCGTGAGTCTGAGGGGCTCAGGTGGACAGCATGCCCAGCTATGGGCCTAGTTGGGTCCCATTTGGTCACAGGCTTCTAGCCCAGATACTGCTATGGCCTCTAATAATGTCGTTGCTGACCCAGGACCCTATTGCATCACACTGGAACTGATCCCAATCCCCGCAGACCAGTGCACAGAGACCACATGGTGTGTCACACGTACACATGCACAAGCCGTGGGCATCCCAGGCATGGGACCTACGGCACATGCACAAAGTGTGCAGCAGTACACGTAGGGCTTGGGATCAGTCCCACTGACACAAACCAGGTGGACAAGTCTTGTCCTATCCCCAGCCCACTGTCGCTATGCTCTGTGCAGCGTACAGACACACCCCTCAAACAGCCTCAGGCCAGGCCCTTAAGCCTCCATTCCTTGGACCCTTCTCCAACATCCCTTTGGCCAAACCTTCTGGGCCTGACATGGGTAAACATACCTAAGACAATTAGTCACTGGTGGTGCTTGTGCTAATGATCCTCCCACAAAGGTTTCCTTTCCACCCTGCAAGTACTTACAGTGGCCTTGCAGCTCAGGACCTCATCTTGCAAATACTTAAGGGGAATCTGTCACAAGGATGCATACCTCCCAACATTCCAAGTGACCAAAGAGGGACATAAACCCTATGCCCTCCCCCAATAAGCCCTGACCCCTCATTTGTTTATGATATTCAGAAAGAACCTGGTAACTGCCCCCCTCAGTGATTTGTCAAAGGTTGCGTGCATGCACCCAGAGAGAGAGAGTTGCACTCTCTTGCATGCACACTCTCCTTCAGGGTGACAAGCAGCACAGGCACACTACCACATCCAGCACCAGCTCCAGCAGCTCCCCTTGCCTACCTGCAGTGGAGGCAAGTGGCAGGCACCCACACAGCCATACCTCTCAAGTGTCCCAGATTTTCCAGGACATCCCTGAGTTAACACCTCTTTTGTTATCTGTCTGGCCATCATGGAAAACTACTGCAGAGTCTCTAGGAAGGGAGGGGTGAAAGACAGCAATTTGCAAGCCATCAATGGGACAAATCAGGAATTTTAAAGCAGGGGGTGACACTTGAGAGTTATGCACCTGGCTCTGTCTGGTGATGCCTTATGGCCATGAGGCTGTCTCGGGCAGTGGTGGGTTCCTGCCTGCCTTTCCTCCTCTGGAAATGAGGCTCTGCATGCAAAAGATGGGACCATTTGATGTTGGACTCAGAGAGGGGCAGTCAGTCCCACCAGATGCTGGACCCTTGAAAGCATAGGTGTAACTTTAGGCTAAAGCTCGTGGGGGCTGCCTGAATGCATAAGTCCCATCTCCATAACCCTTGTATTGTGGGGGCAGGGGGGCACTATAATTACAGTCATGGTGAAGAGGTGTGATGCTGGCTGTGAGAAAAACAGAAGCACTCGAGACAATGCTCAAATCAAGTGTGTTGTTTCACCACCATATATCTAAAAACTAGTAGCATGTTTGTGCCGTTTTTTATTTCATCCTTCCACTGTAACCTGACAACAACCAGGTTTCCAAGACACATGGCCGCATGAAACAGGACTGAACAGCTGGGCCAATCGCACTTTCTAATACCCAATGCCCATTGACCCCTGATCCCATCTGTCATTTACTGCCTGTTAGAACAGGCCCCGGAGCCCTGCCAGCAGGCCTGCAAGTATATGGTCTGCACTCAAATGAGCAACCTACCTGGAAAGCTTTTCAGGCTAATGGCTCTCCCCCAGTAGGGAAGCAGGCATATGTGTCAGCTGCTAAGTATCATCACCTCTTTGACCAACAAGTCATAAGTTCTACTCCATCCCCAGAATTTGGTTTCAGCTCCAAGCTGGCACAGGCCAAGAAATTGAGTGAAAGCAGACATGACGCTAAGTACCCTTGGTGGTTATTTATGCATGTTGCAGGGCTGTATTGGTGCCCTATGCAGCCCTGAAACATGCATAAATGACCACCAAGGGTGGTTAAAGGGTGGTTAGCGTCATGTTTGTTTTCACCCAATGTCCATGTCCTTTGGAAAAGGAACAGGGAGCTGTTGTTTAATCGTTATGATAATACAAGAGCTGGGGGGACACTGGATAAAATGAACAGACAATGAACATAAAATGCAACAAAGGAAGTACTGCTACATTCCCACCCAGGAACTTTGTTCCTTTCATCTGTCCCCTGCCTTCCAGAGCCCAAACCAGACCTGATATGGTTGGATCAGCCCCACTCCGACCTACTAGGGTTGCCATCTCTCCAGGATTTGACCCAAAAACTCCAGGCTCCATATGAAGCCTCGATCGCAACAGGTCAGCCAGGAGCACCCAGGCCTAATCCAGAGAAATTAAGGGTGGCAGGAGATGGCCACATTAGAAAGGGAGCAGGACACTGGGAATTCCCTGCCCTCTTTCCAAGGAGGCTCCTCCCCCAATTGAATGTCATGATGTCATTCACAATGCTCTGTAAATGGCGGGGTTACATCAGAAAGGGGCACAATGGATTCTTTTTGCTTGGTCCCTGCACACCATCATGACCTCATGACACTCAGTAAGTAGCAGAGTTACATCAGAAAGGGGTGTGACAGTCCTATTTCCCTACCCCCTCTGGGTTTCCTCATGGAAGGTCAGCCCTCCCCCACCATTGCATGTTGTGTTCTCACAAGTCTCCTGATGCAGCCCCGCCCCTTATGAAACAGAGTGAGACTAAGATACTCTTCTGCTCTTTTCTGGCATGACCCATCCCACTACAGACCACCATGATCTCATGGCACTCTGCAAGGGATTGGGCCTTCCTCCACGGGGGAACCCAGCCTATTGCAAGCCTGAGGGGCTCAGCACACCTGACCTTAGCTGGGCTGTCAGGACTGGTCAACCCAGTGGGATCTGATTAGGCCCCTAGCTAAGCCGGCTTTAAAATTTGTGGGGCTCAGGGTGAAAATAAAATGTGAGGCCCTCCATATCCACACTCCTTTACAATTGGTAGCCTGGTGTTTGCTTACAAAAACAAAGAAAAGTCATTAGTTCTTCACACATACACATGCACACACAGACTTTTCCACGCACGCCCACACACGCACATACATACACACTCCTTTGGCAGGGGAATTAATGGATTGGTCATTTACTAAAAGTGAGGGGAGGGGGAACAAGATCCTGCAGGAATCAGCCAGCCTGAGGGCTGAGAGTTGCAGGTGTGGAGGGGACCATACAGAAATAGCCCGTCCCAGGGTCTTAGGAGTGCTGGTCTTGAGGCTACCAGGACTGACCTCCCTGTGGGTCCCCCTCTGACCACAGGGCCCAGGCCATGGTCCCTACTATCCCTGCTTAAGACCAGCCCTGGCCCTCAGACCTCTATGCCCCACCCTACATTTTCTGTGCTAATGAAAAAGTTCTCACACCCCAGACAGTGTGGGTAGCTGCCACAGCCACACAGCTCTTGTAGCTATAACCGGGACAGGCAGTGCAGCTGCACTGGGGCCTATAGGTCTCTGGGTAGGCCACACTCCCCAGTGCAGCTGCAACCCTGCCACTGGGAGAAGGGGCCCATAACCATTTCATTGTCTACACCAGTGCCCAATCCAACCTACCTACATCTCTGGTTATCTCACTGCTGTATCAAGTGCTTGGAAATAGCATTGTGACAGGGTTTGTGAAAACAACACTTATGTAACATGCATGTCTCATGGGTTTCATGTGAATGAACAATACATTTGTACCTTTGAATACCTTATGTAAAACATGATATGTCTGGTGTGGTTGAAGATGTCTGAAACATTGAGTCCAATGAGGGGGAAATTTGTATGTAGGGACAAATATAAGGGAAAGTTAAGTTTGGAAAGCAGAAAATAAAATGTGAGCCAAAAACAAGTTGGGCAAGTTTGGGGATGGGTAGTGCAGACAATTGTAATGTAGATGAAGTGCTACCAGACAGTACTTGAGTTTGCCAGTAACTTCCAGAGACTGAGCAAATGGTCCAGAAACAGAAGAAAGAAAGAACTTTCTGGGAGACATCTAGGAAGTATTTGAGAGGACAAAGAGGAGCCAAAAGAGAGACATACCAGTTTAACCAGACCCAGCTGAGACATGGACTGAGAAGCATCAAGGAGAAGATGGCCCAGCTACAGACATCTAGGTGTGTAACATGGATGTTTGAGTAGGGTAGGCTGTTAGGGAATTGTATAGCAAACCTAGCATTGCGTTACTTTTGTTTGACTTGCACTCTTGAATCTATTTTGTCTTGTAATTAATCTGAAGTAACAAATACAAATTCTTTTAACCAAGCAGTGGTGCGTGTGTGATACTGACATTGGGTAACACAATGGGGGGGGGGGGGGCAGAGCCCAGACTGTGGAAAATGCCCACCAGTTGATGCCCATGCTCACTGGGGACATCCCAGGTTAGATATGTGGGTGAACCTTAGTACAATTTCTGTGACTAGGAACCTACAGGGACACAGGTGGCAGGACAGTTGCCCCTTTAGAGACTGGGACAGTTCTGGAGAGAGCAGTGGACAGTGAATGGAGACCGTAAGTAAGTGGAGAAGCTGAGTCACAGCTGGTCAGGAGGGGGGGACAGAGGAAAGATGCCAAACCCGAGTCTGCAGTGCCTTCCAGAAGACCCAGTTCTACTCCTACTCTTCATCAGGTGCTAAGGGAGCATGAGCTCCTGCCTCTTTTGAGCGCTTCAGAATGTGACTGTGGCCACATCAGAAAGGGGAGGGTGTGGAAAGGCTCTCTTATCCCTTTCCAACAAAACCATGCCCCCTTTCTGAGCACCGTGATGTCACTATGTTGCTCAGAAAGAGGGGTGTGACCATGTTGAAAAGGAGTGGGGCAGTCCCTTGGCCACACCTCTTTCCTACACAGCCATGCCTCTTTCCAAGTACCATGATGTCTGGAAGCTTGGAAAGGAATGTGGTTGTGTTGGGAAAAGATGTGGTCTAGTCAAGACCACTAGTCAAGAAATTTTTATTGTGAAGCCACTGGCTGTTACAATATACAAATAAACAAAATAATAATAATGATAATAGTAATAATAATAATAAAATAATACATAAAATGCATATTACAGTCTGAGTTACAATATATTGACATGTACAGGCAGTATAAGTAACGATGGAAATAGAGATATAAAAAAAGAAACTGGGAACCGCAGAGAAAACTCCCCATCCCACCCACCACCCCCCATTATCAACATAACCCCTAGTATTAAACAAAAAGAGCCTCTGAATAAAACGTCAAAAAGCCGCTAAAGGTCGGTAATGACATAGTATTAGATCCTTTGGTGGAATTCAAATAATATGGTAGGCCTTCATACATAACCAGGATAGAGTAGATCCTACCTTCTCCTTATTTCCTCGGGTTAGCTGGCCCTTGGGCTATGCGTTATCACTTCCTAGCCTGAGAGTAGAACCTAACCCAAGGGCGTGATCCCCTATTAGGGGAGAATAATCCTGTCAACAGGAGTAATTAACAGGAGATTGTGATTGCTCGGCGAATACGCAAGGTGGCCACACCTAAAGCTGCCACTGCCCTGGTCACGTCTGAATCCACTGGGCTTAGGAATCTACGCATCTCCCGGTCAACCCCTCCTGTGTTATCCCTCATCCCTCCGAGATATTTAGTTCTAGGGCCGATTAATGAGGAACATCGAAAGAGAATGTGGTCCACCGAATCTACTTCCCCAGAAGTGCACAGCTGACACACCCTCAGTGCCCATGGTGTGTTCTTATAGCGGCCTTCAACAAGGGCAGAGGGGAATGAGTTGGTACGTAGTTTGAAATAAGCTACCCACTTACCTGCATCCATCCAGTTAAAGAGGTAGTAGTCTCCTAGGCCCCGGGGGTTGAAGGGCAGGTATTTGAGAGCCACCTTCTGTTCCGCTAGGAGGGCCCTTTCCATCTGCAACGTTTGGTCGTCTATCCTTTGTTTTATTAGTTGCCTTGCGGCCCTAAATCCAATGGGCCTCAGGCTCTCCCTTGAAAACCCTAAATAGCCAACCTCCTTCTCTGCCATTGAGCACCAGGGAGCCACTAGGCCTCCCTTCGTTGCCTTGGACAAGAGAGAGGCTTTACAGGCGGGGAAAAGAACCACCTTTAGCCATAGGGTGACCAGAGCCTGTAGTGCATAGGCTCTGAGGGGGGGGCATAAGGCCTCCATCCTCAATAGGACCTGTGGGAGTCCTCGAGGGGCACCCAAGATTGCTCTGAGAAATCTATTCTGCATACTTTCTAGATGGGAAAGGAAGAATGCTCCCCAAACCGGAAACGCATAGAGGAACTGGCTTATGACTTTCGTTTTAAATAGTCGAAGTGCTGGTAAAACCAGTTTCCCTCCCTGACCGTAGTAAAATTTTATAATCACTGTTGTAGTTTTCCTAGCCAAAATAGATGCTGCCTCCAAATGATTTCTCCAACTGAAAGAGGAGAAAATGACCCCAAGGTACTTATACTTATACTGTTGTACCTGCTCTATGCTGTTTGTTCCAATTGCCCATTGGCGAGTTTTGGGGTGTCCTCTGGCTCTAACCACCAAGACCTTTGTTTTCTCAAAGTTTATCCGCAGGTGTTCTTTCTGGCAGTAAGCTCCAAACGCCTGCATTGTCCTTTTCAGCCCTATTAATGACTGTGACATCAACACTGAGTCATCTGCATAGAGCAGAAGACTGACTCTACGTGGGCCAACCTTAGGGGCATGCGTGTTAATGTTCATCATAGCCCGAACCACATCATTGATGTATAGATTGAAAAGAGCCAGGCGAGCAAACATCCTTGTCTCACCCCGGCCTGGACTGGGACTGGCTCGGTTACTGCTCCCTGAGTGTTATAAGATGTGGTAAAGGGGTCCAGTACCCCACCTCCCCCCATAAAGTAAGTTCTGCCGGTGTCCTGAAAGCCCATCCTAATCCCTTTACGTATTGGAATTAGAGCTTCTAGCACTGCTGGGCAGCAGGCAGCTTAGCAGTGGTAGCAGGAAGGAGACACACTGCAATTACACACTGAAATTTAGAAGAAAGACAGAGTCTTTCCATCCCTCCTGTGCAGCTCAGCATCACGTCAGTCCCCGAGTTTCACCTTCGTAGAGATAAAAGGCCTCTCTGAAGGGCAGAGCTGCTGTGTGTTCCAATGGGCTGGATGACGTGTGCGCCACTGGGAATTTGATATGCTCTCTTCTTAGCATCTCCCCAGGCTTTCTGTAAAACTGGATGGCAGGGCTTAGTCAGAAAGCAGTGCAGGAACCAAACAGATGCGCAGCCTGTGACTCGAGAGAAGCAATCAATGGCTCATCAGTCGTCAGAGAGATTACTTTGTCCCATCATTACCGACTATTTGTATCACAGTCAGGATGCCAGGGCCACAGAGCTACCAAAAATCCATGCAAGCAACAGGCCTTGCTCTGTGATCCAGGCCAGAATCCAGTACTTTAAATAAAGAGATGCTAGGTTTAAGCCAGTACCTGAAGACCCACCTCTTGGCCATGAGGGTATCTAGAGGTATTTGTGGAGTTGCCCTGCCACTCCAGGCCCTGCCACACCAAAAGCTAGAGCCTTGCAGACCCAACTGAGCCAGGTGGCACCCAGCTGATCCTGTTGGGTTCAGTTTGATTTGGGAACCTTCCCAGCCCCAGGCACCTCCGACTTGGGCTGGGCTCCTAGTGGGCAGGAGGCCCCATCCCCTCAGAGCACTGTGACATCATGGTAACCTGTGGGAACAGGGCCATGTCACAAATGGGGCAGGGAAATGCCTTTTCCTGATGTGGCCCCTGCTCTAATGGAGCAATCATGAGCCTTCATGGAGTGGTGGGGCAGGGGCGTAGCAAGATTGAGAAGGGCCTGGGCTCAAGCCTTAGTTATGGGCCCCTCATGTGCATGCATGTTTTGCGCGCGCTCCAAAACCCCAAAGTGGGTGGAGCTTAAGGGATGGGGTGGGGCCTGCTGACAGCTTCTAAATATACAAAATCCAGCAACTAGGAGTTATAACTATGGCCATAGACAAACATGGCCTCCAAATGCTTCCCACCTCCCCAGCCAAGCGTCTACCACCACTCCCCAGGAGTGGTTCCACTGCAGGGGCAGCCAGGCGGGCAGTGAGGCAGGCACAGAGAGACTGACTGCATCCACTGCCTTTCTGGAGGAGGGGAGTGAGCTTAGCCAATCTGGCCTCCAGGGTCTGTTGCTTCTTGCTGCCGGTGCCGCCGGTGCCTTGTGTATGCATGCAGTGTGGCCAGTCCAGAGGTGCTGCTATCAAACACACCAGACATCCAAAATGCAGCTAGCTTAAGTGCATTATGCCATGAATATATATATATACACACACACACACCAGTTCAGTTGTGCCCTCACACAATAACCAGTTCATTTGTGCCCCTGCCCCCATATAATCAATTCACACTGATTCACCAGTTCAGTTGTGCCCCCATAATCAGTTCATGCTGCCCCCACCCATAACCATTAAATTTGTGCCCCCGGGGCAGCGTGAATTAATTATATGGGGGGCGCAATGAAATGGTTATGGGGTGTGGGTTTAAAGACAGTATTCCTGTTAGCAATAACTTCATTAAGAAAAGTTAGTGAAATAGCAGCCATAATAATCTCAATATTTGCTGATTTATTTTCCAAGATAGAATATATATTGCTTTACATCCTAAATTCCTACCTAAGATAGTATAAGTAAGACAGTTGTGAGAATGTGGCCCTTTTTTCTCCCACTCCTGAACACACAGATTTCTGTGTTCATGGGTGGGGGAGTCCCATGTGAACAATGTGGTGCATGCATCCATGTTGTGTGGGGGTGCATGCATGCCCGCCTAACACGCATCCTCACTCACACACACCCACTCGCCTCCACACATAGAGAAACAAGGGGAAACGGCGGTTACTCTGTGGGTATGGATGAGTGGGGGTTGAGTGGGGATGCATGTGCAGCCGTGTGCATGCCCTGTCCATGCACTGGCATACCGACGGACCTCCCCAACCCGGCGGAGCCATGTAAAAATAGCATGTGAGGAGCCACTCGAAGAACAGAAGGTTGCTACCTTGTAAACAAGGTTCTTTGAGATGGTTCCGAACATTCTCACAACACCCACCCTTCCAGCCCCGCATGGAATTTTTTCCTTATATTTCTAGAAAGGGTTGGGAAGAAACTGTCATTCAGAGGGGGAGAGTTGGTGCTTGTTATACTAGAGGAGCTCGAGACCATCATGTGGTCTATCATTTGAATAGGTTGAGCGTGCGCAACCCAGTTGTGAGAATGTTAGGAGCCATCTCCAAGAACTTTCTTTACAAGGTAGCAACCTTCTGATCAGCACATGGGCAGGAGCTGTTTGTAAATAAACAGCTTTATCTCCCCGATCTGTGTCCCGCTGCTGCAGCTACTAGGAGGCAGGTGAGGGATAGGGACTGGAGCCAGGGAGGGGAGGCAGCAGAAAAACTTAGGCTGCATTCTCACCTGGCAGTGACGGCAACAAGAGGAGCGAGGGAGACAAGCTGGGAGGAGGCAGCGGGGGAAAGAGCTGGTGCAGATCTGCGGGGATCTTTTCCCGGCACCTGGGGAGGAGGCGGCAGTTAAAAGAGCCGGTGCAGATCCACTGGGCTCTTCTCCCAGCATCGGCTCCTCCACCCTCCCACCTCCTCCCTCACCTCTCCCGCTGCCGCCACAACCGCTGCAGGTGAGGGGGCCAGCCCTGCCT
This sequence comes from Sphenodon punctatus, assembly GCA_003113815.1. Lineage (NCBI taxonomy): Eukaryota > Metazoa > Chordata > Lepidosauria > Sphenodontia > Sphenodontidae > Sphenodon > Sphenodon punctatus. Next base: position 124,989 of record QEPC01011450.1, read on the forward strand.
ATGCCCCCCCAGGGCAGGGCCTGGGTGCAAATGCACCCCCCACGCCATGGTAGCTACACCACTGTGGTGGGGCCACCTCCATTCCTGTGGGCCCAGGCTCAGAAGAGCACAGCTATGTTAAGACCAAATCTGGATCAGTTCCAACACATTTGAGCTCAGATCAGACTTGGGTTGAAAAATTGCTCTATCACAAGCTGACATTCCCAGCCCTCATTCAGGGCCAGATTATGTATGATGAAGGGCCAGGTCAGGTTATGAGCTGGCATTGCTCACCCATTATCAGCTGATGGGGTGGCATTACCAGTCCCTTCCTTGCCCATTCACAGCACCCCAAGCTTTATCCTGTCAGGGAAGAAATTGGGGCCGAGTCTGGTTCTTTTGCATCCGGTTGTGGGTGGTGTCTTGCAGAGTTGCAGAAGCATCAGAATCTGAGAGACAGAGATCGGGACTGGTCTCTACTATGAAACGAGGTGCTGGAGATGCCTGAGCCCCTGGAAGACTCTGATATCAGTCACCCGATTTTAAATCCCCAGACTTTACACTGATGCATGTCATCAGAGTCAGTCTCGACGTACTGCAAGCAATTGTTTAAAAAAAAAACAGCTCACTGTCTGGTTTGCCCTGAACAAATAATATACTTGTATGCTGAAATCCAAGAAATTTGGGGCATTTTCCTGGCAGCTCTTGGGACAAACACAAATAAACCATCCTCCCCAATTGTGGTCAATGGAACCTGGCATTTCTAGTCCTGCGTGTATGAAGTGTATTACCTGCTTGTATTACGTGGCTTACTACTCTTGGGAAATATCCTATATTTCTCCATTGTGTTTGATGGCATCTAATAACAATGTGGATTCACCAGGGAGCAGAACTGTGAAACCAAAAGGAAGACACAATCAGTGAAACGGATGCCTTTCTGCTTAACAGTCAGAAAGTCCCACAATAGAGTGTCAGGCTTGAGACCCAGGGACCTGGTGTCTGAGCCTAAGGGGACAGGTACAGACTTAGGATTTTAGTTCCACTAGGCATCTGAGGCTGCCCCCCACCTGCAGAGCTCTAGTGCATGTGCAGGCTGTTGTCTGAGGCAGAGAAAGAGACAATGGCAGCACCCAGTACAGAAGCCTAGTCTCTTCCTCTGGGCTCGGCCCCACCGCAAAACATGTTTTCAAGAGGGGGCAGGGGGGAACAGGGCTTCTCCAGGTGGGGATGGATTGGGGGTCACCTCCTCCAAGCTGTGGTTGGCATGGGTGAGACAATGCAGCTGCAGTGGCGGGGGAAGTGGACGTTGGGACCAGGTGGGTGTGGGCTGAAAATAGAAGCCCCCAAACCCCAAAGTCTGCCACCACCATCCCCAAATTTGCCACCTTAGGCAGGTGCCTATGTTGCCTGCCCCTAAGTGCAGCCTTGTACGGGGACATGTGGAGGTAATGGTCAATAAAGAGGGAGCTGAAGTCCATAAAGTCAGTCAGAATTCAAGGCCTGCTATTCTGAATTGAGGGCTGTTCCAATTGATTAATTTGAGCATAAACAGACATTCAAATATGAAAATCCAAATTCCCAAAGTCTGGACAGGTCAGAATATTAGACTCCCACTAGTGATTGGTTATACACTAATTGGGGAGAGTTTCTGAAGTGGCACAACTGGCAGCGTTTAGAATCCCTTTCTTCCTCCTGAGGACTCTGGTGTGTGGGCAGGTCAGCTTGCCCACTTTCAGCAGTGTCAGCCCCAGGCTCTGTCATAGAGAGACACCTGAAATTCTGGAGGGTTCAAGAGTCCACAAAACCATCTAGAATTGTAGGTCTCAAGTATGTTCAAGGACCCTTGTTCACTGCATTTTTCCCATTGGCAGCAATGGGAAAACACAATCAACACAGGACCCTGAATATTTTCATTTCCTTTCATGAATATTTCAGTTTGAATGTGCACCATTGTAAATGTTTGCATGAAGACCGTCTCTGAGTTCTTCCTTTGGTTCATTTAATGAACTCAAAATTCAATTATTTCTGTTCAGCTTCATCTGGTTCAGTTAGTTTGAGATTCCATTTTTGATTAAAATCAGACTCAACAAGATCAGATTTTGACTAACAAACCAAGTGAACAACACAAAGTTGGAGCAAGCACTCATTCCCTTAGCTGTACCTTTCCTAAAGGGGCACCAGCAATTCAGCAACACTTCAATAGAGGGTGTTTTCAGACATGACGAGATCACAGTGAACCATGCTGAATACCTACATGTGGTCACTGTGCCATGCATGTCTGTTCAGCGGTCGCCAGATGTTCGTCACATTCAACCACGCTTCCCGGACTACCGGCGCAAAAATCGGCTGAAGCGTGGTGAAAGTGATTCCAGGCAGGCATAAAAAAAAGAGTAACGTCTGGTCAGCTATCACGGCCCGGAATCCCCGGCGGGATTCCGGGCCATGGTGAACTTGGCCAGACGCTGCAGAGGCATTGGCCTCGCCACCCTCCCGTCTCCCCATAGGGCGGGCGGCGAGGCAGCGTGGAGGGGGCGGGGCCGTGCGGCCGCACGTTGCACCACGTGGCCCCGCCCCCTCCCTGATTCCCCGCCGGGATCCCCGCCACGTCTGTTTAACCCATAGTTAAGAGAACATTATTATAGTAGAAATGCTGAATCCATGGAATTTTAGTAAGACTTCCAAGGATGGCACAAAGCTCTCTGGAATGCAAACTCAGAGCTGAGCCCCACAGTAAAGTGATGTCAACAATAAATCCATATTATCTGCATGATACCATGGGGAACAAACAAATACAGAATGAAATGTAGAGGTCAGAAGGTACAGAGAGAAAAAAAACCTAAATGTACTCAAACTGAGAACAGGGGGGCCTCGGGTGGTTTCCATGGTAATTAACTATAACAGCTAAGTACATGTGATGAAAGGATTCAATTAGAATGGAGACTTGTCAATGTAAAATGAATTGATATGTGAGCACAAAATGTATAAAATCTGGGCTCTGGGACCACCCCGGGGTGCTAGCCCACCCAATGTAAGTTGTATGTGTACTCTGTGCCCCTCTGCAGAGATAAAAAATAAACAAGTCCATATTGCTTACTGAACAGTCTGGTCTCAGTCTCTAAGTGCCTGCCTGTCTGCTGCTTTTGCTCTTTCCTACTGAACTTGTACCCTAGACACGAGGGGATACCAACACAACACAACGTCACTGTCCATGACAACACCTCCTACCCTATTAACAACAACAAAAAATAAGAAAGAAACCCCACCCCAGTGCACAGCAACCTGAAAACCTCAATTCCTTTTATGTACATATACAACTTGTTAATGAAATTTCATGTCTCTGTGCAAAATTGTAGGGATGGGCGAACGTGGTTCGGAAGTTTGGACCGAACTCGAATAGTTCGGTCGACCGAACCGAACGTTCGAACCGAACTCGAATTCAGAAGTTCAGAGTTCGGACCGAACTTGGATAGTTCGGTCAACCAAACTGAATGTTCGAACCGAACTTGAATTCGAATGTTCGGTTCGGATGCGTTCGGTGAGTTCGGAATTGAATTGCCATTGGTTTCAATGGAAAACACATTATCATCTGTAACGTTTTTGTTTTATATGATATTTGACTGAAATGTGGGGTGCCTCTACCTCCAATAGAATTCATTATGTGCACCAAATTTCAAAACAAGTGGATAAACGCATCCAATTTTAGAAGCAGTTGAATTATTGTATTTTGCAATATTCTACATATACATTCTTAGCTTTAATTTCTATGCCTCACATGTAATGTAGGTGAAACTTGTTCAATTTATACCCCTTCCCATATGAACTATCTTTGCCAAATTTCAGAAGGATTGGAGAAAAGGTCTTGGTGGTATAAGCAATTAACATATAAATGTATGTCTGACTATAACATCTTTATAGTCCAACCAGTGTACATGAAATTTGGCAGAACTATATATTTCACTTTCCTGATCATCTCTGCCAAATATCAGAAAGATATTATAAAGGGGCACAATTTTATATGCCTGTACAACATATGTAGAGAAAGGGCCTATGCCTGGGATTCTCATATGTCACTGTGGTATAAGATCGGTTTGTGATGCGAATTGGCCAACAGAAATGTCAACCAAATATCCTCATTCAGTGCTGGGACCATCCCAACATATCTCCCCCACTTGTTTCTGTGAAGTCAGAAGCATCTGTTTAGGAAAGAGTCAATAGAAATTCTCTTATGTCCTCTGTCTCAGTGCTGCAGGATGTGATTGATAGTAGGCATGGGCAAACAGATCGCGGTTCGTGTTCGGCCGTTCGGTTCAGCCGCGATCGGTTCGTGTGTTCGCGTTCGGCCGTTCGGTTCGGCCGCGTTCGGTTCGTGTGTTCATGTTCGGTCGTTCGGTTGTACCTCGCGTTCGTGTTCGCACGTTCGGTTCGGCCGTTCGTGTGTCGGCCGTTCGTGTTCGGTTGTTCAGGCAGGTCGTACGTTCATG
>QEPC01011450.1:131124-203932 GCA_003113815.1 Sphenodon punctatus
GAGGGATGTAATATGCACAAGTTTCATGAACATTGGATGCAAGATAAAGAAGTTGTAGCCATGAATGTGTATGGAGCTTTTCTTAAAATCACAACATTCAATTGCTTCTGAAATCGGTTTCCTTTATCTAATTGTTCCTAATTTTGGTATGCCTAGTGCCCTCTATTGGGGATACAATCTTCCTAAATTTCATCAAAAGGTAATAAGAAACAAAAAAGTTATAGCCAGAAATATGTTTTTTAGTTTTTTCCTTTTATTTCAAAAAACAAATGTCATTTTCAGTTCCCAATTGCACCAAACTAAAGTCTGAACTGATCCCGACCAAACTGAGTACCGAATCTGAACTCAACTTTTGATCCGAACCACCGAACAGCCAAACATCTGAACAGACAAACTGAATGCAGCCAAACCGAACGGGCGAACCGAACTGACGAACCGAACATGGCCGAACTGAATGGCCGAACCTGAACCGTGATCTGTTCACCCATCCCTACAAAATTGGGTCTTCCAGTCAAACTGAAAAGAGATGATCTTTAATATAAGTGGAACAGTTTGACCAGGTAAAGTAAAAGTTCCCAAGATCCCCTTTCATCTTGACCAAAGCCTTTTCCATGGTCATAACATACCATAGGCGAATGAGACATTCAGATATTGGCCATTTTAAAATGGACCGCGGTGGGTGGGGGGATGGGTGCGCAGCTGTGGTGGGTAGAGGTCAGTGTGCCTGGGTGCACACCCACCTCCACCCATGGACCATCGGGCATTGGATCCCATTGCTCCATGTGTGGGTGATGGGTGGAGTTGGGTGAGGTGCATGCATGCCCAGCCATCCCATGCGGCTTTCACATAGGTGCTTCCACCCATCTCCATGCAGCAAAATTGCATGGAGATCGGAGGGGGCGTCTGGTGTGAAAAGGGCCATTGATGGAGGTTTTTCACTCTTCCAATTATGGGCGATTACATTTGCCCCCACAAAGAATATTTGGAAGCAAGTTCCTTTAAATGCAGCCGTTATGGGAACATCTAGATACAAGTCCAGAAGGGCAATTTCAGGCCAGAAAGGAAAAAACAATCCAGTTACGTCTTTAACATATTCCCAATTTTTGGCCCCAAAAGACTGAATATAAGTGCAATACCATGCACAATGCATCAAGTCATCCCTTTCCCCACAACCTCTCCAACATAATGGAGAAGGGCCCTTAACAGACTTGGACAGGGGTCACTTTAACAGGGTTCAAGTAGATTCATAAAGAGATCTTTACCTGCATCTCCACAATGGATAATGAAGAAGAACATTGCTGTATATGGGTATTTTCAGACGTTACGAGATCACGCTCAACCACAGTGAACCACGGTCGATCCCGCGGTGGGGTCAAAGCACCCTGAACGTCTGTTTTATGGGCACCAGATGTTCACCACAGTCAATACCCACATGGTGTCAAAATCAACCACATTTCCGGAGCTCCCCCCTGGACCATCTCCAAAAGCGTGGTCAATGAGATTCCTGATGGGAACCAACAAAAAGTAACATCTGGCCAGCAACAACTGGACAGAATCAAAGGAAATTATTCCCAGCCGGGGACAAAGCACGCAGCGTCGCTGCCAGGTAACCAGCAACAACACAGGCCGAGGAGGGAGATTTAAAGGACACACAGCAGCAGCAGGGACGAGCTGCCCCGGTGCCTTCTGGGTGCTTTGACCATGGCCCGGCCCGGGATCGGCATAACGTCTGTTGCACTGCCCCGAGCCATGATCTGGCGGCCCGATTCCCTGCCGTGGTCCCGGTCCCATCACATCTGTTTGGGGCTTTTATTGACCACGGGGTGTGGTTGTTCAGTTCACCCCCACCGGAAAGCCACTGTGGTGAATCAGGACCGCGTAACGTCTGAAATCACCCTATGTAACCAAATTTGAGAAAGGTCCGTTTTTCCAAATTTTCTTTGCAGATCATGTTACCATTGCTTTATATACCCCAACTGGGGTTTATACCAAATAATCTTAAGGTCAATATATCTTTTATAGAACAGACCTTTCTTATTCCCAAAGGAGAACAAAACATACTCCAATCTTTTAAGGGGTCATGAGAAACACTCGCTCTTTTTCTTAGACCCAGTATAAAAACTCCGCAGCTGATTATAATGAATGATGAAACAGGTCTACTGGAGTTTGTAACAGCTTTTCTAGATCAGCCCTTGATTTAAATTGATAATCCTTAAGAAGATCTCTAGCCAGTACAATTCATTTACTTGTTAAAACTCAAATTAAATATTGAGCTATCTGCTTAACCCTAAACTGAGTGCAGTCAATAGGGAAAAGCGGAGACAAACTGCCTTCCTTTTCCACCTTGACTGAGCTCTTTATCCATAAGTCCCAGACTAAACCAGCAAAAGGATGATTTGCTATATCCAAACCACTTGCTAGCTCTAATGTGACTAACACTTCCCAGCTGTTAATTGAACCCAAAGTCTGTTTCTCAATTCTAACCCATTTAACATCAACAGCAGAATGCCAATATTTTATTGCCCTAAGGGCAGAAGCATGGTAGTATGTTGATAGATCTGGGAAATTAAGACCACCTCTCAAGTGAGTTAGATTTAAAGTAGAATGATTAATTCTGGGGCAACCACCTTGCCAGACCCATTTCTTAAACCAAGTATCCACCTGTTTAAAAAAATTATTTTGAATCCTGATGGGCAAGACCAGTAATTTATAGACTTTTGATAGTACTGACATTTTAAAGAGATTAACTCTCCCAAGCCATGAGCAAGCCAAGCCAGTCCAGATATCAGTGTCTTTTTTCAATTTTTCAAAAATATCAGGAAAATTAGCTCTGTATAGATTTTGTACCCTTTTAGATAGATATATGTCCAAATATTTTATCTTAGTTTCCTCAAGGTTAAAAGGAATAGCCTCAGGAGACATAACCTCCCTATTCTCCCTGTTAGCATACAACACTGAAGATTATTTTTGAAATTTTATTTTGTATCCCCATAGAGACCCAAAGTCATCTATTAGTCTGGGAACCAAACTTGCAGGATTTGAGAAGAAGACCAACATGCCATCAGCATAGAGAACCAATTTATGCTCCTCTTGATCAATTCTTATACCCATAATGTCAGAGTCCTGGTGGATAGCGATGGTCAAAGGTTCCAAAGCCAGATCGAACAACAGGGGAGACAATGGGCACCACTGCCGAGTGCCTCACCCTAAATCAAATAAAGGAGTCAATTCCTCATTAACAATAAGCTGAGATGTTTGTCTTTGATAAATAGCCAGAACCCATTTAAAAATGTTTCCATTGAAACTCATACTTTGTAAAGTTTTCAACAAAAAACAGAATTCGACCCTATTGAATACCTTCTCCGCATCCATTGAAATAACAATGGCATCCATATTATTTTTATTAATGTGATAAATAATATCTACTGCCTTTCTCACATTGTCAGCTCTCAACCAAGATGGAACAAAGCCAACCTGATCAGGGTCAACAAGAGAACCTATACATTGGTTGGGCCTGTTTGCTAAGGTTTTGGGGAAAACTTAAAATCAGAATTAAGCAAAGGAATAGGCTGATAACTGGCACATTCTTTTGTCAGCTTACCCACCTTAGGGCATAAAACTATATTTGTCTTAGAAAAATAGTCTGGCATTACATCATACTCTAGAATGTCATTAAATACATGGCAAAGGAGTGGAGCTAATTGATCTACGAAAATCTGATCAAATTCCATTGGATAGCCATCAGGACCAGGAGCTTTTTGCTTAGACAGATGTTTAACAGTATTTTTAATCTCCTCTACTGAAAGTTTTTCATTAAGTATATCCTTTTAGAATTTATCCAGTTTTGGGATATTTAATCTATTTCAAAATTGGGAAATATTAACTTTGGGGGCATCCACTGAACTATACAATGCTGCATAAAACGCTGAGAAAGACTCAAATATCTCCTTTCTCTGCGTTGTAACCTGGCCATCCTGTTTCCTAATCTGAACTATCTTGGTCTTATTCCACTTCTGTTTAACCATATTATCCAAGATGTAATCCGCCTTATTACCCTTTTCATAATACAGGCATTTTAACTTTTGTAGTTGTCAAACTGTTCTATCTACCTCCATCAAATTGATCTCACCTTTGATCACTGCAATTTATTTTTGTCTTTTACTGTAAGGTCTTCCCTTATCGATCAACAATAACTTATTCAACGGAGCATAGAGATCTTTTAAGATGACTGCTTTTTCCCTTTGACGATGGGCCTCAAGGGATATGAATTCCCCATGGAATACTACCATAACCGCTTCCCAAAGTATGTTAGAAAATATTGGAGAAATGTCATTTAACTTCATATGCCCACTATAAGCATCTATTATTTTACCCTTTACTGAAGGATCTTGAAGCAAACTTCTTGAAAGAATCCATACTCTAGGGGCATCTTTAGACATAACAAAGATCAGGTGTCAAAACCCCTAAGCATGTGTTTGGCCATTGTGTGTAAGCACCATAACAATTCCAACACCAATTTGACCACCTGTTGAACATGCGATGTGAACACTATTGCATCACAAGTACAATTTGCGTGTTCTGGCTGAACACATGGCCAACATTGTGTCTAATGATAACACGTGGCATGTTAGCAGGTACAACACGGGGAATGAGATGGCAGCGCTTGTGTGCGGAGGTCGAATGGCGAGCAAAACACCGGTTTGCCCCAAGATGGGCTGTGTGTCTAAGCAGCACCTCATAGTGAAAACAGAGCCAAACCGGTGTTCATATCAAGGTCAAAACACACATTCAGACACCCATTGATGTTATGTCTAAAGACACCCATTGTCTCACCTGTATCTGGGGACCCATTTTCATATTAAGAATAATGTCTTGATGGTCAGTAAAACACACGAGAATTGTCTGACATTGTTTACAGCTATTTACCAAATCAGAACCAGCACATGGTCAGTTTTAGAATATGATCCATGTCTAGCAAGGAAAAAAAAGTATAATCCCTATGCCAAGGATCAGTTATTCTACTCACATCCATATGGTCCAATGCTCCTATCATACTTTTCACTTCTAACTGCCATTTTCCCAAGGGGACCAAAGATTATTTTATTCATAGGAGATAGAGGGCAGTTTAAATCTCCTTAAATACTATCTTGTCTTCATTTTGTTCTGTTATGTTACCAACAGGCAATATGGTAAATCATGTACCACATATAACATATTGTGTCAAAGATGATGTGGTACCACCCAGACAGGATACTCATACCCCATGCACAGTAACACTCCATCTTGAACCTGTAACAGGTGACTATAATCACATCATTTCTCCCCCCCCCCCCCTGCAAACTAAGAAATTTACAAATCTCTGGATGTCTGGCCTGTATAGATTTGAGATCTATAGGGGGAACCTCAACAGTGCAAACATCTTCTGAAACACAAGCGGAATTGGAAGAATGTTCAAATTGATCAGAGAATGGAGGAGTCCATACAGGACCTTCTCTGTCTCCCTGCTTTGCCAAAGCATCGGCCTGTGAATTGTATTTGAAATATGGGGAGCCTCATGTGTGACTCCTCACTTTTAAAAAATGAGGTTTGGATGGCAGTTCCCATTCAAGTGCCAAATTGTGTATATATTTCAGTAGTTTCTCATATTTAAGGGGATCGTCATTAGATGACTTAAAGCCATGTCTCACCCATACTGGAAGAAATTATGTCAGGGAGTCATATACCCATGCACTGTCTGTACAGAGGTACAACATAAATGCCAAATCCAGTATAACACACTCCATGATCAAAATAATTGGAGCCATCGACAAAAAACAACAAGCCATGTATATTCCTCCTGATTTTTGGAGAACAAAAGCTGGAGTCAATGTAGAAGGGGATAGTGAAGGGCATAGACAATCATGGTGTACACTCTCATAAAGCAAGACTTCTGGTAAAGGTGAAGGGTGTTTGAGGGGTTGAACTGTGATGTCACAGCCTTGTAACAGCAGAGTCCAATGTGCTAATCGGATGTTTGAAACTTCACCCCCCTCACTCAGTCTGACAAGAGATATCGAATGGGTGGGTGTTCAGTGTGTAAAATGATGGGGTCTAGGCCTATGATATAAGCAAAAGTTTACAAGGTCCAGCTGATAGCAAGTAAATGCTTCATGCACACTGTGAACCCAATTGCCTATGCCACATTTAGTGGCATAGGCAATTGGTCTATGTCTGTTCTATCTTTCCTGTGAAAGAACAGCTGCCATGCATGTAGTCTGTGCTGCCACTACAAGATGAAATAGTGAATGTGGGTCTGGATGAATCAGCACAGGTGCTGACATGAGTGCATGTTTCAGCTTAGTAAGTCCTGCCATCTGTTCCTCGATCCAGTTCCATGGGACATCCTTCTTAAGCATCCTGTAAAGTGGTTCTGAAATAGAAGCAAAATTAGGAATGTAGTTCCAGTGATATCCCATGCTTCCTAGCAAATTGTGGAGGGAAGGAACATTAATAGGTAATGGCAACTTTTAAATGGTTTCTACCTTCTGCAGATCCAGGCTCTGCCCATCTTTACCTAAATTAATTCCTTAAAAGTTTACTTGTGCATGCAAGAGATTCATTTTTTTTGGATTGACTTTCAATGCAGCTTCCTGAAGTAACTGCAAAAGTTCATCCAGGTGGTCCAAATGTTCTTCCTTCATGACAGTTGCTAGACAGATGTCCTCTATATAAACAAAAAGAACTGCATGGTTTGAAAAGGCTTCTAGAGCCTTTGTGATGTGATGTCAGAACATTGAGGGATTGATAGACAATCCTTGTGGCAGGACTGTAAAGCAGTACTGTATCCCATCAAATGTAAAAGCTGTTTTGTATTGGCATTCTAGAGTAAGTTAACAAAACAATACAAAATTGCACACCCCTACTAGCTTCTCTAGTAGGTTATAAAGCAATACAAACTTGCACATCTCTACTAGCCTCAGGTTTTCATCTGTAAAATGAGAACCATAATGGGTATTTTCAGACATGATGGGCCTTTGGGCCCACCACACTGAATCATGAACTGGGATTGTTCCCTGATCCTGTTCAGTGATGTGTCAGGGGAGTAGGGGTGAGGACAACCGTAGAAAAGGTCCAGGGTACCCAGATAGGAAAAACCTCTCAGCCAGCCTCTTGGTGTTTCGAGACTTTTCTCATCCTTATCAGCTGGGGAACCCAACTTCAGAATGCACAGCTCATCACTGAGGTTAGAGAAGCAAGAAAGAGAGAGAGAACTCCAGGAGTAAAGAGAAGTTCTGAAGAGCCACAAGAGGGAATATCACATAGAAGGAGAGGGGCAGGGGACAGAGCAAGAGGGAAGTGAGAGACAGAGGGAACACAAGCTAAAGGGGAATAAAGTAAGGCAGGGCTATGGAGGAAACACCAAGCACAGGGGCTGCCAGGAACAGCAAGGCCCTGGAGGGAAACAAGACCAAGCAGGGTTATAGGGGAACAAGGCAATGGGGAGGGTGAAGCCAAACGGGGCAACAAGGAACACAGGACTGCAGGGAAACAATGCACAGCTATAGGGGAAGAAGGCTATGGGGGAAGCAAGACCAAACAGGGCAACAAGGAACACAAGACTACAGGGAAACAATGCACAGGTATAGGGGAACAAAGCTATGGGGGGAGTGAGACTAAACAGGGCAACAAGGGGGGAACACAGAGTTAACCAGACAGCAACACAGACAACAGGGGAGACAACATTCAATCATACCAGGACACTTACCAGGTTACACACAAAGGAAGACAGGAACTATAGTTATAATACAGACAACAAGAAAGGAAGGAGGTGCAGGGTCCATAGGGATCACACATACAACAGATACCCAACAAGTACACAGGGGGAGGGGAGAGAGAGAGAGAGAGAGAGAGAGAGAGAGAGAGAGAGAGAGAGAGAGAGAGAGAGACCCCCCTAGACACAAGATAGGGGGAAAGTAGGGTGCACAAGCATTCCACACTGGCTTGCACTCAGGGAGTAAGAGCCATTGCTCCCACAGCTTCCTGTGGCCGCACTATGGTTTAAATGCTACCTTGTGGCCAATCAGGAAGCTGGGAGGCAAGGCTAGGGGAGAAAGGGCACAGCTGGTGAAGGGCATGGCAACACAGGGGGTGGAGACACGAAGGAAGACACAGGAAAGAATAGTGGGCTGTTACCACAGCCTGAGATAGCACCAGCCCTTAGGGCGGTGCTCTTCAATCCTACAGGACTGGGAGTTCAATACCCAGCCCTGACATGATGAGGTCAGTCATCCTTCAGACATGCTAGCCACATCACTGATGGGAATCAGGGAGGAGGTAGAGTCTGGGTAGGTCTAAGTGACGTGCCATATGACCTCACAGCCCCACCCCCCTGCACTTCCACAGCCACCTGTCCTCATGGAGAAGGGCAGATGCAGCAGCCAGTAAGGCCACTCTGCTGGACCACGATCAGGAATGGGCTACAGGAACAGATGTTACTTTTGGCCCATTCCTGATCATGATCAATGTAACCACGATTTCAGCTCTGCAGCTGGCCACAGGACCAAAGAACCCTGGTTAGCATTGATCCCTGCCAGATATTCACTGTGCTGAACATCTGGCAGGGATCTATCAGACATTACGTCAGTCATGGCTACTCCATGGTGTTCACTGTGGTTCATCGTGGTCTGCCGTGGCCACGTAACGTCTGAAAATACCCAATGGTCTGCCTCACAGGGTAAACTGGATAAGGACAGTAAAGCACATTAAAACTGTAAAGCACTATAGAACTGATCATTTGCATGCACTGTGCCCAAACCATTTGTTTGCTAATATCCTCTATTCCAGGTGGGGAAACTTTGTGGTGCAAATCTATGGTTCCATGGGCCAAAGCATTCTTTGCCAGCAGCCTGGAAGCACTTTGCAGCCATCCAGCTCCTGGCATGCTACTGGCATCCAACAGAGTGTTGCCAGCAGGTCACACTTAACGGGGGCAAGGGGAAGCCACCAGAGACCAGAAGGAAGAGGGAATGGGAATAGGAGAGTTATGTCATGCTGTCTGCCCTGCTTGATTACTGGTCCTTCTTCTCCAGTCCTTGTTCCTCCTATGGTCTTCACCCTCTGCCCTTGGCCAGCCCTTACCCAAAGCTGCTCAGACCAACTTCCTGACATCAGACCTCTTAGCTCATTATTGGTCTCTGCATTCTGGACTTCCCCATAGTTTGGTTGTTCAGTTTGGATTGTTCTCTGGTTCTGGTTTTCTGGCTGGTACCCAGAACCTGAACTCTGGTTCACCCCTTGATTTGTTATCTGATCCTGCCTGGTCCCAAACTTGCTGAAATTCTGCAATGATCCTGATCCTGTAAAGACTGCCTAAAACCCAGTGCCTTACATCTTTGGAAGAACCATAGTTCATTCCAGTTGAGTGGCTGTCCTAATTATCAGTGTTCTGATTATGGGAAACTGACTGTACTGGGTACACCATAGCCAAGAGGTTAATAAGGAACGAATTTTATAAACAAGAGTCTTGACACTCTCCTAAAAAGCTCCTCTTTGGGAAAAGCCTGTGAAATTTCACTTAATCAGATGTGAAGCAAAATGCAGAATCAGACACTCTGTATGCTGACAGGCAAATTACCAATGGCACGACCAAATCAGCATTGTTTTCCCCTGAGTTAATCTACTGCAGCCTGGGCTGCAAAGAGTTGAGATGTTAAAGGAACCACATGTTTAACACACTAATCAACCGCCAAATCAATTGCTCTGCAGCAATTCCAGTGGTGTCTGGTGGGCAAGGTTCCAACTTCATGCCGCACCACACCATGTGTTGGATTAACTTTGGCTTGTCATGCTGCCCCAGAGATGAGAGGGAGGGGACTTTGGAAGAAATTCAGTGTGGGGTGTGTTTCAATGAACGGTATTCAACTGAAGTAACTACTTCAATTAAATTAAATGTTATTTATTTATTTATTTCGATTTCTTGGCCACCCCTTCCTGCAGCTCGGGGTGGCTCACAACATATTAAAACACATACAAATATACTAAGATAATATTAACATAAATAAGGCATTAATAAATAAACAGATACAAATATCAATATAAAACATACTCTAAGGCAGAGCTAACAAAAAAAACCCTCCCAGCCTCCCACCCATTACCCATCTCCCTCGTCAAAATCAAAGTCACTGCTCTACTTCTGTACTATTCACACTGCAGTGGCAAGCAGGAGTAGTTACTTTGCAATCTCCCAGTTGTTCATGGCAAATAACGGTTTTACTTTGAAGCAAAAGTGTTCACACTAAGTTCTTTGAAATAGGAAGTTATTTATTCCTACTCCTGAATAGCTTCAGTTTAGGGCTCTCCATGTGTGAGCGAATCAGAAGTTAAAATGAAGTAAGGTGCACCACCTACATCATAGTATCTGCTCATCATATTCTCTGATGGTCTCTTGTCTGAGCTTTCATGTCAGATAACTCTAATCAGCTGGGTCCAAATAAGGTCAGGATTTGAGGTGCCTGTTTGCCAGCCCCTCCTACAGTCTGCTCCTGCAGGGATTTATGACAGCACCCCTCCACAGATGGGCGAGGCCATGGGAAGGAATGCTTTCTGGGGATGTCCGAGCAACTCTTCCATGAAGAGTACCCTTAGATTCATGCCACCATGAATGTGGTGTAAACCCTGAGTTCATATGAAGCTTTGCTAAACTGATGCCATCTCACTCATCAGAACAAACATGAGCTGCCATGTTGCATTCTCCTGTCCTGAGTGGGTTCTCCTTACCTGTAGGAACAGTCACAGAGTGCTTCCCTTCCGCCAGAAACCCTAAGGATCCCTTCTGCCAGAGAGCCTAAGGAACAATGGGAAGCTACCACCACCATTCTCCTACAGTCCAGCTGACAGAGTCCCTCTGCATTTCTTCTTTTGGGAGAGGCTGAACTACAAGGCAATCCACATGCTGATGACACTCAACTCACCTGTACTGCGAGTGGCATAATGGTGAGGTCCCAATGCCTACCACAGATAAGCCCCTGAGTGAGGATGAGATAGCGGAAGCTCAGCCCAGAGAAGATGGAAGGGATGCTGGAAGGAATTCTCTTCGAGAAATATCTGCAAATTCCTCTCTGATCCACAATGGGTATTTTCAGACGTTACGGGCCTCCCTTTTACCACGGTGAACCACCCGTGGTGGTGGACATTCTGTAACGTCTGAAGGGGGTCACGCCAGATGTTCACTACAGTGAATACCCGGCGGGAATCCCTTGAACCACGGTTCCGCAGGTGAGACCAGCCTCACCTCCGGAACCGTGGTTACTCGGACCACGGCTGGGAATCGGCAGCTGGTAATGTCTGTTACCGCCGGTGCTTCCCAGCTGTGGTCCTGGCCATGGGCCGGGATCGGGCGCAGCGGCTGGATTGGCCTCTGCACCCGCCCATCTGGGGGAGCATGGGGAGCGGGGCCGTGCGGCCACATGTTGCACCGCCCGGCCCCTTCTCCTCCCCACTCCCCGTGTGGAATCAGGCTGGCACGTCTGTTGACTGGCCGGCCTGATTCCACTCGGGGGTGTAGACATGACCACAGGCCATGTCAAAATGGAGGCCCGTAACATCTGAAAATACCCAATGACAGGAGTAAGATTCAGCCCTTTTCTTCCTCTGAATCACCAAGGGGCTGAGCCTGTTCCTAGTATCAGATGAGGACTGAGCATCCATGTGCCATACATATTGGAGCCAAATTACTCCCTTTCAAAGGCCAATGAATTTGGACTCTCCCCAGGTGTAGTGTGATCACTGTTTGTTGTAGGGTTGCTACCTGAGCATGTTTGTGGGTACACACACGCAGAGGCTGCACCCCCTTATTTTATTTATTTATTAAAAGTTTTACTACCCCGCCCCTCCTGCCACATGTAAGCTACACACAAAGGGTGTACCTCCCAGCTGCAGCAGGTTCCAATATTCAGAGACATAGACCACAAAAAAACACCACAAAAATTACAACTGAAATCATAATAGAAGTCAGAAATACAAAATGTGTTCCCCTTGAAGATCAATATTTACAGCTGGTTCTGACATAACCCCACCCCTTTCAGGGAGTCATGACATCACAATGCCTGCAGGACAGGGCCACCCACATCAGAAGGGGGGGATGGGGCAAAGAACTGTCACAACCCTTTCTGACATAACCCCGCCTTTGTGGAGCATTTGTGATATCACGCTACTCCATGGGGATGTGGCCACGTTGGAAAGGTGGCAAGAAATTTTATTTTTATTTTATTTTTTTATTTATTTTTTTATTTATTTATACTATTTCTATACTGCCCCCTCCCTGCTAAATGGCAGCCTCGGGAAGTGTACATTATATATAAAAGCATAAAAAGAATAAAAATACATAATAAAATATCATAATTAAAATCCACAATAAAAGGGATTTTTTTTAAAAACCATTACCTTCAAAACAAAAACCAAAATGAAGAGGAAAAAAAAATCCACCCACTACCCGTCCCCCTCACCAAATGCCTGGCAAAATGGCCAGCTCTTGCATTGTCTGCGGAAGGAAGAGAGATCTGGAGAGAGGTGAATCTCCACCAAGAGGGAGTTCCATAGCTGCAGCATGGCCACTGAGAACACCCGCTTCAACCCCAGGGGACCAAGCAGGCATCCCCAGCCGACCGCAGGGCCCAATCCAGGACACAAGGTGTGAGGAAGCCTCACAGGAAAGTGAGGCTGTATAGGGCTTTAAAGGTGATAACCAACATCTTGAATTGGACCCGGAATTCTATGGCAGCCAGTGCAGAGATTGGAGCACCAGTGTTATGTGCTCCCGATGACCCATCCCCGTGAGGAGGTGGGCTGCCATATTCTGCACCAGTTGCAACCTTCAGGTCATCACTGAAGTAGCCCCAAATAGAGTGCATTGTAGTAGTCCAATCTCGAGGTGATAAATGCATGGATGATGATGGCAAGATCAGAGTCCAAGATGTATGGTCGAAGACAATGGATCAGATGTAATTTACCAAATGCACTTCTCTCCACAGCTGCCACCTGATCATCCAGGCAGAGCTGTGAATTGAGAAGGACTCCAAGACTCTGAACCTGAGGAACCAAGGAGGGATGCACCCCATCAATGATGGGGACCTCCACTCCCTTGCCCTCACCCACCAGCATCACCTTTGTCTTGTTAGGATTCAGTTTCAGACAACTCATCCTCATCCAATCCCCCACCACAGCCAGTCACTGGGTAAAAACTGAGACTGCCAGGCCTGGGTTGGATGAAAATTAGAGATACAGCTGGGTGTCATCAGCATATTGATGACACCGAACTTCAAATCCTCTCACAATCTCACCCAGCGGCTGCAGGAACAGAAGAGGGAACAGAATGGTTCCTTGCGGAACTCCACATGTGAGGGCCCAGGGGAAGATGTACAATCCCCCAGTACCACATGCTGAGATCTACTGGCCAGGAATGAGCAGAACCATTCAAGAACAGTCCCGCCCACCCTGGCACGGTCCCATAAAATGGGTCACCAACATCTCGTGGTCAACCATGTCAAAAGCTGCTGAAAGATCTAACAAAATCAGAAGAGTGGATTAACCCCAGTCCAACTCTTGACACAGATTGTTAACCAAGGCCACACAGTCTCGATGCCATAACCAGGACGAAAGTCAAACTGCGAGGGATCAAGGAAACAGATGAGGTCCAGATGCCCCTGGAGCTGTTGGGCCACTGCCCGCTCAATAACCTTCCTTAAAAAGGGAAGATTAGAGACTGGCCAATAACTCGTAAGGGCATCAATGTCAAGAGATGGCTTCTTGAGCAAGGGTCGCACTACTGCCTCCTTCAAATACCCCACAACCCTGCCCTCCATAAAGGAGTCACTGATAACCCCCGCCAGCAATGGCCCCAATGTGAGGGGTGGGGTGGGTGTTTTGGGTTTTGTTCTCCCCATTTTAGAGTTGTATTTGTTATTTAATGTTTTTATATATTTTACTGTATTTATTAACTGATTTTGTTAGCTGCCCCAGGCTGCCTGGCAGGAGTAGTGGGCTAAAAAAAATTAAATAAATAAATAAATAAATAAATAAAATGTCTCCCAGCGGGCTTTTGCTAGCCAGGATGGGCAAGGATCGAGTCCACAAGTTGTGGCCCTCATGGCCCCCAGTAACTCCACCTCATCAGTGAATGATACCTGCTGAAATAAACCCAAACCAGATGGGACATTCATAACCTCAAACATATTGTACTATTGTACTACTCAAACATACTGTATTAAATGTGGCATCAAAATCATGATGGATATGAGCGTTTTATCCACAAAATAGTTGATAAACATGTCACAGTGAGCATTGGAAGATTCCAGTTCCAGGTGGAGAGAGGCTGGACTGACCAGAACCTTCACCACCCGGAAAAGCTCAGGTGGACGTAACCTTGAGGACAATATGAGGGTAGCAAAGAAATTCCTCTTTGCTGCCCACATAGCCATGGCATAGGCTTTTAACGCAGCTCTGTACCGTAATCAGTTGGCTTCAGTGTGAGTGCAGCACTATCATCGCTCTAACCGTCTCCCTTCCAGCTTCAGCCGATGCAGGCCATCCATTAAACAATGGGCCCTGAGTCACCTATGCGCGGGGAGCAGACGCCTGAGAGCCGTTCGGTCGATGGCCTCGGCTAACAAGGTGTTCCAAAAAGCAATGAGGTCCTTGAGCAATTGGCCATCAAGATTGGAAAGACCTTATGGCCCATCCACTTTCTAATGTGGCCACCCCCTGTCATTCCCTAGAAGCTCCAATTGTCTGGGTTAGCTACAGGTGCCCCTGGATGACATAGAGAAATCAGTGTGTTCCCCCAAACCCAGAGACTCTGGGTTCAGGTCAAACCCAGATAGGGGCAGCCCTATTTGTGGAGCATGGTATCACCTAATTGGATTGCAACAACGGGTACAGACAGAGGACTCCATGGGTGTTGTCCATTTTGAAACATGTCTGCCTTTGGTAATCAGTTTTGATCTGCCATGGGGATTTCAGCCCCAAAATTAGAAGTTCCCCAAAATGTGGACCAGTTGATCACTGCCAAGCCTCTCGATTTCTTGCAGAACTGCCATGCTCCCACTCAGAGATCACCACAGTTTGGTGCAGGCTCATTGTGATTTGGCCCAAGCTGCATGAGATGGGCAGTTTGGGCCCCTCTCCACTATCTCTAGAACCAGCTCTTGAGAGAGGGAGATGGGGATGACTGTGCTTTGCAATGTGCTGGCTGCAGTGAAACCAGCAGTGGCCAAAGTCTGCTGGAGCCGTGGTTGGTTCCATCAACCGCTCACAGACCAGCAATATGTTTTAGCCCAGAGCTGTAGCACCTTTTTCCCTCCCACAGGCCATTTTGAAAAGGAATACAAGTTCCATGGGCCAGATAGAAGATAGGAGCAGGAACATTTAAAGGGTGTATTTAGGATGGGAGAAGGGAGGGTCGATGTCCTGGAGCTGTGACATGGATCCACACACACACCCCTCCTTGTGTACCTGCCCTCATCTCTGCTCCCTTCCCCTGAGCTCACTCTTTCAACCCTTGAGGATAGAGACGGTCTGTGGGCCAGATCCAGAAACTGGAAAAGAGTCAAATGAAAAACAGCCATGGACTACATTGGGCCCATGGGCCTAAGATTCCCCATCCCTGATTTAGCCCAACCAGAAGTAGGAATGGCTGGGTGAGATTCCCCAGCTTGTGCTGAGTAGGAGGAGGTCACACTGAGCAATCAGTCCAATCCCTTCTACGTTTAGTGTGTGAAATCCCTGAAACAGACCAACAGGCAGAGAGCTCAAGTGCACAGACTCACGCAATGAAATCCACAGAACGCCTTTTAGAAGTGAAGTCACAGCATGGTAGAGAGTGAGAGATTTTCAGTGGCAGGGGAACTTGACTCCTTTCCAACAAGACTGGCAAAGGACTGACCTTAAAATGAAGCCATGGGGAATGATCCTGGACTGGCCAGTGGAGTGGGTTCCTGGAGGGAGTTGGGCCAGTAGCTTGGGATTCTAGAGACTAGGGTGCAATTCTGTACTCTACTACTGGCTCCCTCCCTGCATAACCTTGGAAAACGCCACTAGAGTCCTTCTGTGTCTCAGTTCCCCCAGTAGCCCATCCCCACCCCCCTCACAGCACCATTGAGAAGCATTCAGTTTCCATGGTACTAGGGACCATCGAAGTAGCTAACTGAGGTTATTAGATGCTGTAATTGGGCTTTTCTGTCTCTAATTTCTGTGATCCACCTGGGTGCAATTTCAGCTCTTTGGTCTATTCCAGAAAGTATTTGCAGTCCCAAAGCCATGATGCTGGTGCCCTCATTATTCTGAGCTGGAAGCAAAGGAAGGCAAGGCCCTCCCTCCAATCCTAGGCAATATTCCATCTCCTGCCTTTCTCAACTCTACACAGCACTTCCCGGTGCCCCCTGCTTTGCGTGAACTCGGCCTCATTTATGCATGAGCTCGCTGTGCTGCTAGCATCCAAACCATGACAGTGCAAACGTTCTTTGGGACACCCTGATGCATCATGGGGGTTGTACAAAATGCTATTTCCCCGTAACCCCAAACAAACATAAAGAGCTGATGTCACCAATAGCTTGAGATGGCGCATGCTCCAATTACCACTGACCAAAGCAGTTTGTATCCTTTAAAAAGGTCTCATTAATTTAAATGAGTCTCTCCTGCAGCATTTAGTTTTACACTGCTTTTGCCTGTGGTTAATATCACAGTCAATCCTTTGTAAGCAGGATGTAGCCTGAAGCCGACTGATGCATGCAGGTGCCAGTCAGGATGGAGGGGGAGGCCTACTTTCCAGCTCCCGCGAACAAGCAGCCAATTGGAGATTAGAAATGCTCATTAGCACTGACCAGTTGCAAATGCCACTTAGGTGGTTTGGCTTCCAATAGGGGCAAAGCCAGCCAAGCCTGCTTAGAAGAGGCCAGACATGTTGTACAATCATTGTCGTGCCATCAACGCCCTCATTGCCCCCCGGAAGAATATTAACGAAATCATTTGATGCCGTTGTCTTTTATTCTGTGGCTCAGCTGTAGGAGTGCTCAGTCTGGGCATTGAGCAGAGGGGGAAATTAGCATTGTTAATACAACACAAGCCAGGGTTAGCGCAATGTGGTGGAGAAATGCAACACAATTAATTAGCCTCTGCAAAAAAAGCATTTGAAGTGTTTATTGCAGGATCAAGCTCCTAGTTTTATAAGCAGATGGGGAAATAAAGTGCTGGGAATGACATGGAGAAAACAGCTGCAGAGGGACCAGAAGCCTAATTCATAATTCAACAGACTAATCAGAGAACATCTTCTGCGTTTCCTCAGCTGTAATGAAAGAACGTGAGGTGGCAAACGATTAGGCTGCTTTATTTCTTAAGGAGGCTGCTACCAATTAGCTCCCATTCTCAACTGCCCAGGTACAAATCTAATGATGTGGCCCATGTTATTAAAGAGACGCAGGAAAGTAGGTCAGCCTAAAATAATTGTCTTAATGATAAACATGCCTCGGCACAATTTCAATACAGTTTGCCGAGAATTAATTAAAAAAGTAAAGCCTTGTTGGAGTTTCACTTCTCTAATCTCTCCATCTTCACTGAAGAGACTCAGAGCTTCTTTGTTGTTGTTGCTGCCGCCACTTCTGTTCATACGGCGTTTGCCCCTCATTAGAGCCAACTCCTCTCTTTGGTGACAGGAGCCAACTGAGATTGGTGGCTCACTGTGGAGCAGTAGCTAACAGGTGACTTCTGGGGGATTTCAGCTTGACATGAATAGGGAAGTTTACAATTTTGCATGCATGCTGACCATAAGAATGAGATGGTGGTTGCTGTGATTGTCCCAATAGACAGTAAACCCTGTAGGAATAATGTTTTCTTTTTTTTCATTTGCTCATAAAATAGATGTTGCTGTTGAGCCTGGCTTCCTTCTTCAGGTTGTGAAGATTCCATTTTAAACTTCAATTTTTTATATCTTCCATTGAAGTCTAGAGGGGGAGCGGGATCATTGATGTGTTGACCCCAGGAGAAGTGAAGCTCAGACAAGACTTTACTCTTTTAATTAATTCCCAGAAAACTGTACTGAAATTGTGCTGTGGCGTGTTTATCAATGCTGGCAACCTCTCTCTCTCTCTCTCTCTCTCTCTCTCTCTCTCTCTCTCTCTCTCACTCTCTCTCTCTCTCCCTTTTTCTGCTGCAATGGAAGATGTCAGAAGATATTAACTTCTGGAACTTGTTGCCAAAGGATACTGTGAAGGCCTATAGCATATTGGGGGATTAAACAAGGAGTGGATAAGTTCTTAGAGGATAGGTCCATAAATGACAGTCAAATGGATGTGTGGGGACACAATCTCTGACACTTTGGAGCTGGAAGTGAACAGCAGAGATAAGAGTGCTCCATTATGTCCTGTTGGGTACTTCTCCAAAGTGGTCAAGGGTGGTGACTGCCAGAGACAGAATACTGGGCTCTGTGAACCCTTGGTCTAATTGAGTATGACACTTCTTAGGTTCTTATGAAATTAACTGCTTAAAATTGAACCTTCACATACTGAAGAAGAAGGAAGTTGGACTCAACAGCGACATCTATTTTACGAGAAAATGCAACATAATTCCTTCAGAACATAAGAAATGTCAGACTGGTCAGACAGTGGTCCCATCCATCTAGCCCAGAATCCTGTCCAGAGATAATGGGCAGTGTCGTGGATTTTCAGGCTGAAATGAGAGGAGGCTGCAGCAGGAACGTTCCATCAGGTTTATTCAGATACACAGCTGTGGTTCCACTGGTATTGCTACCAATGGACAACGCCTTTCAGCTAAGAGTTTTCTTATATACACAGTAGTAAACAAGCAACCATACGTGGTTCGATCATGCTGGTATTAGATAATCATATCTGACAGACAATACCTCTTGTTACAAGGCAGAAATTGGGTTGCTGATGCAAGCAAGTTCAGTTCCTCTGAAGGAGGGATAAGGGGGCCCAAGGGTGGAGCGGGACATCTGTCAGGGAGTGTAGCTAACCCACACACACAGGTGTTATTAGATATAGATAAGGGCCAGCATAAAGATGTCAACAGGAAAAACCCAAGAGCCAAGCTGTCTGTGTACGTGCCTTGCATCTTAGGCCAAAGCATTTGTCAGGGATCTGTAGGCCAAAATAATATATAGCTTGGAATTCTTCCATAATTCCCCCCTTTGAGGCTTTTGAGAAAACGAAAAGGCCTCAACCACTAAAGGGTTTTAAACGGGCATGCTTAACAGCTCATTTGGAGCAGGTGTGCAATCCAGTGTTTTCTAGTGTTTGAGACTTCTGGGGACCCCCCTTTGGGGGCGTGTCTAGGACACGGATGGCTGGGAGAACATACCCTATATAGCAGCTGCCCCCCCAGTTGGCGGGCAACCATTTGCGGGTTGTGTGACCACAGATGTAATAGGTCCTCACCCAGGTGTGCATTCCAACCTTAGAGAAATCACAGGGAGCTGAAAGGTATATGGGAACATAGATGTGTTACGTCTGCATGATAAGGTGTAATCACAAGTGCTATTTCCCATGAAGTGGGGGCCCTTGTTGGTGTAGCAAAGTAAGCCCTTCTGAATGACAGGCACTAACAGGGGGGGAATCAGCAATACTGTCAGAAAGTTCAGTGAGACCCTTTTTTCCAGCCACCCTGGGCTCCACCCCCACCCTCATAGTTCGTTCCATGACCAACTCGAAGGGGGACAGGCCGTGTTTTCGATTGGGGTTTGAACAGGTGGCCATGAGGACGAGAGGCAAGGCTTCAGGCTAGGGCAAATCAGTGTCATGCACAACCTTTGAAAATCTGAATTTGAGGTTAGAGTTTTTGCGTTCCACCAGGCCACTACTTTGTGAATGGTAGGGCATGTGGAAATAAAGGCTAATACCCAAAGTTTTACACAAAGTCTTGGTGAGTTTGGCGGTAAAATGAGAGCCCATGTCACAGTCAATGGAGAGGGGTATCCCAAACCTTGGGATAAAGGTTTCAAAAGATGTTTGGCAACAGTGGTGGCATCGGTCCTTCTACAGGGGAAGGCCTCAGTCCAGCCAGAGTAGAGACAAATGACCACCAGCATGTGCTTGTAGCCTTGTGCTGGAGGCAAATCAGCAAAGTCAATATGTAGGTGAAGAAAAAGGACCCTCAGCCCATGGTTTTGAAGACCTGCAGACTGGGGTGGCCTTAGCAATGTTGAACAGTTGACAAGTGGGGCAGGAGCAGGTGAGCTGGCGAGCTTCCGTGGTGACAAAAGGGAGAAAACCAGGTAGTGGAAATCTGGGTGGTGATCCCCCCTTTTGTTCGTGCGTGAATGAAGTTGAGCCACACGAACAAGATGCTTGAGGAGAGCCCGAGAGGCCACTGGTTAGTCGTCAGGGTGATGAAGGATGTCATCGGCGTCGGGAATGCAGCCAGCCTTGGTCCAAATGAGACGTTTACCCACAGCAGCGAAGTCTTGGAGGGAGCGAAGTTCAGAGTCATCAGGAGTGGGAGGAAACGGTTCTGAAAAAGATACTGCCATAATGAGGTTCGCAGGAGGCCCACGCCTGGCTGCTTGTTGGGCAGCATTATCAACCAGGTGATTTTCCCATGTCTCAAGAGTGGAGGCACCTGTATGGGCCCGAACATGAACAACAGCCAAAGCAGATGGAAGAAGAAGGGCATTCATCAATTCAGCAATGAAAGGAGCGTGAGAGATAGGGCTACCTGAGGAGGTGAGGAAGCCCTTTCCCTTCAAATAGAACCCAAAGGAATGACAAACCCCAAATGCATAGTGAGAATCAGTGTAAATGTTTGCAGAGCAGTTTGCAGCCAAAGTGCAGGCTCAGGTAAGAGCAACAAGTGTAACAGGCTGGGCACTGTGTAAAGAAGGCAAAGAGTATGCTTTAAGAACCTGAAACTGTGTATAAACAGTATAGCCAACAGAAAGTTTTAAGTCAGGCAGGCGAACACAAGAGCCATGTAGAAAGAGGGTCAGGGCGGGGGAAGTAGGTTCAGTTTGTAACGAGCGAGGCAAGCATGGGAAGGGAACTGCGTTTTTCTGATTAAGTAAAGAGTAAACAGCATGTGGCATGGCCACAGTGAGGGTGTGTTTCAAAATGAGCCATTTCGCCAAATGGCGCCAAAGGAGTGACAGACACCAAACACATAAAGGGAGTCAGTGAAAATATTAGCAGATTGTTTATGAGCTAGTGTACAAGCCCAGGTAAGGGCAAACAGCTCTGCAGGTTGAGCACTGCACAGTTCAGGCAAAGAAAAAACCTCCAGGACTTCAAACTGATTGCAAACAGCATAAACAACAAAGAGCTTGTTGTTTTTACACCAGCAGGAGCCATCCACAAACAAATTAAGAGCAGTATTTGGCTGAGGGCAATCAGAAAGATCCGGACGGGGCCGGCAGGTTTGTGAAAGGACAGTAAGAGAGTCATGCGAAAGGTAATTCACCTCCCATCAAGTGGGGTTTGTAGCAGAGAGTCAGGATTTAAAGGAAACATCCTAAGAAGGGTGACATTATTACCAAAGAGTCTGCAAGGATTTGGGTAAGGACCTCAAGGACAAATCCATCAGATTCATGACAAAAAGGGTACTGAGAAGAGGAGGAAGGGTCAGTAAAGGCAAACAGGTACTGAGAATCAGGGTACAGTGGAACAAAGAAAAAAACCTTGAGAAAGGTTAATAATAGTAAATACTTAGCAAAAACTGGAATACTAGCAATGATAGTAACATCAGGGTAAAACTTTTCTGGCTTTTAGAGTGAGTAGAAACCAATACCCCAGAGAGGAGAAAACAGAAATAACAGGTTAAATACCAGGAATAGCTTCTGTTGAAAGAGGATACTGAGACACTGAAGGGAAGAACTTGCCAGTTTTAACCTGGATGACAACTGGATCCACACCTCGCAGCAATCCAACATGATCAGGGTTGGTTGCCCACAATGCAGACGGGAATTGGTCAAGGAGGGCCTGCTGGCCAGGCAGGCACTCCTGGCCAGCCTCCTTAGTAGCGAGGGCCATCACGAGAGATGGGATTAAGAGGTTGGATACAGTGACAAATACTCCATCAGGTGTACAGGAGATGTTTGCATTTAATTTACAGAGCAAGTTTCTAGCCAAGAGATTTACAGGGATGTTCCGACTGAGTAAAAGGAATGCCTCTTAGTGAGCGGCCTGACAGTTACAGTGACTCCTATTGTGGGTATAACAGTAGTAAACACAGGTAAATGGAGAACTGCATTACTACGGAGCATAAAACACGTGGCCCCGGTATTAACTAGAAAGGGAACAGGGGTACCCCCAACAGAAGTCTGAACATGGGAGCTTCTGTTGAACATGGGGCCTGACTGGTCAACAGACAACAAAAAGCAGACAAATAAGACAAAAAACCCAGACAAACAAGATGAGCTCACATTTTTGGGGGTCCTGGGACCGAGTCAGTTGGTTTTTAGGCGCAAGATAGTGTTCACGGGGCTGGGGCCATTTTTGATGGCGGCGGCGGCAGGAAGGTTTCAAATGACTGGGAAGGCTTCATATCTGCAGTTTGTAGGATGGTGGTTCTGGATTACTGGGTTCATGGTGGGAACACTGGTCCGGGTTTCTGTCTGTAATTCTACGAGACCGGTACAACTGTTCCAGGAATTCTGCATGGCCACAGACAGCACGGGTTTCAAATTTACTGCTGAGGAGGGTGTCTGGGTCCTGGGTTACGTCTGTAGGTTAACTGTTGAACTTGTAGGAGACAAAGTTTGACTTTCACTTTCTTTTGTTTTGCCTCTGACTTTTTTCCTCTGTAACTGGTCCCAAATTTGGCTGCAAAAGACTTGAATCTTGTTAAGAGTTCTTGTTTTTCAATTAAAATGGACCGCCTGTAGTTTAGTGAGGAGGTGAGCCCTGTAATCATCGGGGTGTTGTCTTTTTGGTGGAGAAATAAGAATATAAGGTGCCAGTTCTGTTGGGGAGGGACTAGTTTTGAAATAACTTTAAGGAGTCAATTTGAAAATTTAACTAACGCTGCACGTTGGGCATCGGTGTCAAACCCAGGGTCTTGGACTGTTCAGTCATGATTATTATTGTAGGAACGGCTTTGAGATATTAGAGTTCCCCTCTGTTCAAGTTAAGAGACCAGAGAGGAATAATTTAACTTGAGGAGGTTGGGCTTTTAACTATATAAAGGAGGCGAAAGAAAACAGACAGAGGAAATAGATATTTCAAAGCTCTTTTTGACGGCAGGAATATAAGCCTCTGCGTCCCATAGGTACCAAACATCCATTTTTCGGAGCCTTTTATCAGATCATTTTAGAAACATTTCAAAATCGAGAAGGAAAAAGAACCCTCCAAAGGGAATTGCAAATACGGAGTGTCAGGTATACAATTTTTATTTAGCTACCCATTTTACTGTTGTAGGTCCATATTTATTCAACATGTATTTAATTGGAGTATCCCCCGGGGGTAATTTGGAGGCAGTTGAACCCATTTTAATTTTTAGTTCCCAAACTCGTTTCACAAACTAATTTACTAAAACCACAGATAACAAAGTTATACAGGGGACAGACAGACAGACAGAGGAGGCAAAGGAATACCGGCAGGGAGCGATGAACCGTCTGTTAATTAACAAGTAATCAACAGTTCATGGTGTTCGCACTACCCCACATACCTGGAACGGGTGAGGGAAACAGACACACATTTTACAAAATACAAACTGACAAGACCTTACAAATGAACACAAAAGGATCCTCTAAAGTCCCAGAAGTCCCAGTATTTGACTGGAAACAACGGATCTATAGAGACTCAGGTTGGAAGGAATTAGGTATTTACAAACACTCTCATACATTCACACAGGGGGAAGGAGGTCCATTTCCTCACAGAGTACCAGAAAGGGTAACTGACTGTAGGATCTGGCTCATACAGGGAAAGGAAAGGGTTTATACAATCACACCCGTGGGGTACATGAGGTTCCACCAAGCCCCCTTGCGATAGAAACCAACCATATAGGATGGCCTCTGGGCGGCTGAACTTGGCTTAAGTCTCAGACCTGGACCACGGTTATTAACATTCACACATTTATTTCAAAATATACCAGACAAAACATACACCAGACAAGACATAAACACTAATAGACAAAGTGTAAAATAAATTTCTGATTCAGACAAGGCGGAATCAGTGTTTTAAAACCGAGTTCCGTCAAACAGGGCACCTGTTTCAGTCCCTAATTGACCACCAGGGTATTAGGGCAATTATCAGAACGGGGCTCAGTTGTTAGCCGAAGTCCACCGTGAGTGAGGCGTCCCCCACTACCAGAACAGCACAGCACTTACCGCAGGAGTCCGTTGGATTCCTATGTTCCTCTCATCCCACTTCTGACACCAGAATTGTCATGGATTTTCAGGCTGAAATGAGAGGAGGCTGCAGCAGGAACGTTCCATCAGGTTTATTCAGATACACAGCTGTGGGACCCACTGGTATTGCTACCAATGGACAACGCCTTTCAGCGAAGAGTTTTCTTATATACACAGTAGTAAACAAGCAACCATACGTGGTTCGATCATGCTGGTATTAGATAATCATATCTGACAGACAATACCTCTTGTTACAAGGCAGAAATTGGGTTGCTGACGCAAGCAAGTTCAGTTCCTCTGAAGGAGGGTTAATGGGGCCCAAGGGTGGAGCGGGACATCTGTCAGGGAGTGTAGCTAACCCACACACACAGGTGTTATCATTAGATATAGATAAGGGTCAGCATAGAGATGTCAACAGGAAAAACCCAACAGCTGAGCTGTCTGTGTATGTGCCTTGCATCTTAGGCCAAAGCATTTGTCAGGGAACTGTAGGCCAAAATAATATATAGCTTGGAATTCTTCCATAGCAGACACAAGACTTCTGCCATCTATCAAAACTCCATGACTGAGAAGATGAAGTCACAGTCAGATGAAGTCACAAAGAAGTTTTCTTGCCATTGTGACACCGCTTGATTTGTTAACCAAAGAGATGAGGGTTCTGATGTGGTGTTCTAGACTGGAAAATGGCCCTGTGATCTGTGTTCTTAGGCTTCCAGATTGAGCACCTTCCACCAGCTCATATCAGTCTTGGTAGATATGATGACTGTCAGGGTTTGGGGCTGTGGGTAGACTTGCAGGATCATGATGGCCGAGCAGCAGCAGGATCAGGTCTGGAGCAGAGTCAGAATGTGATTAGGTCCAGGAGCAGGAACAGACAAGACAGGCACAGGACTGGAAGGCTCAGGCAGGAGCTGGCTTGGGTACAGACTCAGACAGGAACAAGATCAGGCACAGGAAGGAGCATTATTCTTTATACCAGCTGTGGATCAATCAGAAGGCCGACTATTAGTATTATTAGTTGTTTATAGTATAAAACACTGGAGTTTTAATAGTAATTCCAGCTAGCAATTTACATTAAAAATAAGCAAAGGCAGGGGGAAAAATTATGGAAAATATCCCATAATAATTTTCTGGAATATTTTCTGACTCGTATCACTGCATTCTGTCACAAGGGCATGGAGCTCAGTTGGTCTAGGCAGAATTTAAACTAGGGCTGTCCACAAGGTCAGTTATTTTTATCTGTTTTAGTATTTGTGTTTATTTGTATTTCTGTCTTTGCTAGAGCTGCATCAGGTACTAAAATTAGTACCCATGGGCTGGGCAATGTCCACATTTTTGGGCACCTGACAGGCTACCTGAGGACCAATCAGGTGCTCAATGCCTGAAAATACAAGCATTACTCAGAGAAACTGACATGCCCCAGCCAGGAGTGCTGCAGAGCCCAGCTCCACAATGCTCCAGCAAGCGTTTGTCAGTTTCAAAGGCAGGCCGGGACTTCACACGCACAGTCTGATAGGTGCTGTGACCAGGAATCCACTTTTGAAACTGATAAACATTGGCCAAGACTGCTGTGGAGCCTGACTCTGTAGCGGTCCCAACTGGGGTCTGTCACTTTCAAAGACCAGCAGGTGCTCTCACCTGAGAGGCACTGTGGAGGGAAAGCGATCTTTGAAAGTAATAAGCCCCAGCTGGGACCACTGCAGCTCTGGCTGGAGCCAGTCACTTTCAAAGGCCAGAAAGCATGTTCAAGCAGCCCCTTGAGTTCTGTTTGTGTATCAATGTTGCCCAATCAGGGCTGGGTCAATTTGGGCACCCCAGATTCACCAGTGGTACCCAAATCTTCGGGTGCCCAGATGCAGCTCTAAATTTTGCCCATGTTCACTGCATTTTCCCCATTGCTACAAATGTGGAAAACACGGTGAAGATGGGTCCCTGTGTATGGGTTATTTTGACGTTGATGTGCTGTGAGGCATTTACAATTTAACAGGCCTATAAGGAAAGAAAAATGTGGTTAAAACTGCTGCTAAGTCTGCTACCAATTTTAAAAGGGGGCACTTGTTTAGGGAAGGATGGAGAATACAGTTGGCTTTGTGGGGAGTTTATTAGCTTGGGGAGGTAGGAATGGGGCATGGATCTGGCTTAGAGGGGTTCATTGGTTTAGGGAAAGGATTGATGGTTTGGGGCAAGGGGAATGGGGCATGTGGCTGGCTCATGGATGCCACTTATTGAAGGGGAGTTGCCGGTTTGGAGGTTCACAATTTCTCCATGGCTTAGCTGGTCTCCACTGGGCTGGGGCTGGCTGCAGTGTTGGAGATTTTAATTCTGAGATAGCAGCCACCCCTGAAGGTGAGGAGGCTCACTACAGGCTCCCCAAGCAGGCGGCTAAGTGGAGCATCAGAGAGCAGCCTGGCTCTGAGCTGGATATGTGCTGTAGTTTTGAGGGCCCAGTTTGAGACCTCAGATACCACATTTTTTTCAGGAAATGTTGGGTTCACTTAGAACACAAATACTCAGCCTTGGTATTTGTGTTTTGAATATGGAATCCCAAAAGGTCTTTTTTGCATTTATTTTATTTTATTGAAACCTGAATAAACAGTCCTAATTTGAACAGATAGACATTATAGGATTTTCAGGCTTAGTGCTTTACCCACATACAGCTCAGAACCCCAGTGGACAAGTCACATGTCAGCCTATCCTTCCTTCCACTCTCCAGAACTGCCGTGGTTCTCTGTGAGGTGCACTTGGATCTCCTGCAGGCCTCACTGTTTGTGGTTACCTGTAAGCACTCTGATGCCTACTCAGACACAGCTAGCTGCCCTGGGTTTCCATTTCCCCAGAGATGGTGCTTCACTCAGGACAAAGCAATCCTTGCTGGAGGAGTCAGTTTGCCCATGTCAGACTTCTACTTCTAAAAAGCCCTCACGGATAACAGTGTCATGATTAAAAGCAAAGGAAGTCATTTTCCATGTATCCATTCGAGAGCTATATTACCAAGCCTTTCAATAATTACTGAGCTAATCTGACATTCATGATCCCCTCTGACTGATGAGCTTGATTCCAGTCATTCATTTGGGTGCCATATAGAATCTGATTAATAAGATGTTACTTAGCAGGACAGAGTCTCTCCTCTTCCCCCAAGGACATTGTAATTTTAGAAAGAATTTAAATATTACAAAGAATGGCAGGTAATTGGAGGGATCACTTCCGGTGCCTATTCAGCTCTTTACAGCATCCCTAATGCACAGAGGAGACAATGGACCGGCATTTCTCCTAGACAGTATTTATTATGTTAGTTGAGCTGTTGTGGACAGCCAGGGGATTTTATACAGAGGAGATGAGGAGGACAAGACCAAGAAGAGACAGATGGTTTCTCTCCACCCATTGCATTAGGCCAAATGGGAGATCGGGATCACAGATGGGTCATGCCATTTGTGAATGAGGTTGCCAATCTTCCTGACTGATTGGTATATTTTAGGCTTGGAAGGAAGACTTCACGGGTCATCTAGTCCCAAGGTGCAGCTCAGAAGATCATATTGTATTCAAGGTCCTATGTATTTAGCACACACCAAAAATAAATAAATAAATAAATCCCAATTCTGTGAAACAGAAAGTGCCAAGTCTGCATGCAGAACTATTCAAATTAACTACATCCTACACATTTTGCAAATTGTGAATGCAATGAATTTCCCAGCATGACACTGCATCCATTTTGAACATCTCAAGTATCAAAAAAATCTCACAAAACACAACACAAACCTATCACAGGGGGTTCATCTCTTCCCCAGGAGGTTGTGGGATGATCTTCTTCAGCAGCTATTCTTCAGCTCCCCAGGGGGGAGGGTGTGAGTCTCCCACCTGGGTAGCCACTGCCAGTCCTTGTTGTTTGTCTGTGTGAGTGAAAGATGATCCCACAAGGAGGGAGGATGTCCAGAGTGGGTGAGAGAACTGGGCTAGCTCTGCCTGACAGACAACATCGCAGCCAATCAATTGTTGTATGGCCACAGAGGCTGCTGATATCCAGTGGACTTCCGCAACCTTTTTATTAGTGCTGAAATTGATACATCTGCCCCTTCCAACCAGGGGGTTGACAGGTTCACTGACAGTTATTTTCAGCTGTTAGAGGGGATCTTCAATTCCCTGGCTCTTCGCCAGACACTAGTTGTCTCTATGGTCCATAGACCACTGTGGTATAACAGCAATCTTAAAGAGACTGGGGCATAAATTGGATAGGAGATGCTTAAGGAACCATCTGGAGGTTGATCTGGAGACTGTACAAAGAGTTTATGCAGATGTACAGAAGGGCTATTCTGAGGCCAAGCGTTTGTACTTGTCCTCATCCTCAGGCATAGACACTGCAGGGAACAGATTAATGCAACGGTTTCGGGAGATGCGCGGCCTAGTGACTCCAGACTGCCTCAATCCATCTATAGTTTTTTTTCAGTTGAGCACTGTGAGACATTTTCTACATTCTTTGCAGAGAAGCAATTCCAGGTGGGATTCATTGAGTCTTTCAACGTGGAGCACCGCGGAGCCCCAAAGGACTGTATTCCCCTGGTTGGCCTCAATGTGGTTGATGATGAGGACGTCTGTACACTGCTGGGATTGTTGAGACCCATCACGTGTGCCTCTGACCCATGCCCGTCCTAGCTGTTGAGGGTGAGTGCGGAGGCAGTGGTACCTATATTGACAGGCATGTTAACACCTCCTTTAGGGAGGGGAAGGTGTCGGCCTCCCTCAAATGTGCTAAGGTCCACACCCTCCTCAAGAAACTGTCTCTTGAAGTTGGAGTGCTTGCCAATTATCACCCAGTCTCCAATCAGCCTTTCTTAGGGAAGGTGATTGAGAAGGCTGTGGCCATGCGGCTACAGAGACATCTGGACACCAACAATATTTTGGGAAAATTCCAGTCTGGGTTCAAGCCTTCCCACAGGGGAGACTGCACTTGTCAGGGTGTTGAATGATCTGCTAATGATTTTAGATCAAGGACAGTTGGCTATTTTGGTCACGCTTACGGCAGCGTTCAATACAATTGACCATAGGTTGCTGCTTTGGCAGGTGAGGAACATTGCTGGTGTGACGGGAGCTGTCGGTTGGTGGTTTCAGTCATACCTAAAAAGGAGGAGCCAATCCGTGGTGATGGATGGATATGTGTCATCCCCGAGGGGCCTGAATTGCATCATACCTCAAGGTTCTATTTTTTTACCCATGTTGTTCAACGTATACATGCAGCGCTTTAGAGATGTCATGATCAAGCACGGGGTTGAGTATCATCAGTAAGCTGATGATGCAAAACTTTATATTTCTTTCCCCGTGAGCCCTGCCAATTCTGCCTCTGCCTTGGAGGAATGCCTGCATGACATAGCCACCTGGATGTGTTGGAGCTACCTCGTGCTCAGTCCAGGAAAGACTGAGGTGATGTTGGTGTGAAGGGACAGCTGATATGAGGATGCCCTTGCCTCCCTAAGGCCCCTGAATATGGTTGGAGTCCAGGTAGAGGTAGTGGGCCAGGTAAAGAACTTGGACATCATTTTCAACCACACTCTGTCCATGACAACTCAGGAAGTTGTACCAAAAAGTTTGCACCAAAAATGGAATCAGTGTCCTCTGATAAAACCAATCTCTAATAAAAATCAATATTTTTATTACTATTTATTTATTTATTCATTTATTTATAAAACCCTTTGGGGTTCCAGAATTTTCCTTTGGGAAAAATGTTGGAAAATTTCTATCAACAAAATTTTTTCTATGCAACACTGTCTTGGTCAAGAAATCTTTTGGTTGTTGCTGAAAAAATGATTTCAATGAATAGATATCCCTCAACACTCACTCGAGTGATCACAACTATGGGTATTTTCAGACGTGACGAGATCACAGTGAACCACAGTGAATACCCACCTGTGGTCACTGTGCCCTGCACGTCTGTTTGGCGGCTGCTAGATGTTCGCCACACTGAATACCCACATGGGGTCAATTTCAACCACGCTTCCCGGGCTCCCAGCGCAAGAATCCACTGAAGCGTGGTGAAAGTGATTCCAGGCGGGCATCAATAAAAAGTAACATCTGGCCAGCTATCACGGCCTGGAATCCCCGGCGGGATTCTGGGCCGTGGTGAACTTGGCCAGGTGCTGCGGCGGCATTGGCCTCGCTGCCCACCCATCTCCCCAGAGGGTGGGCGGCGAGGGAGCATGGAGGGGGCGGGGCTGTGCGGCCACACGTTGCACCGCACCGCACGGCCCCACCCCCTCCCTGATTCCCCGTCGGCATCCCTGGCATGTCTGTTTGCCGTGCCTGGGTGATCCCAGCGGGGAATCTCTGGGTTGTTTTCGGGACAGGGCAAAGCTGCCCCGTCATGTCTGAAAACACCCTCTATTTAACTCACAAAAGTATGTCAGTCACTGTCACAGGGGTGGGGGAAAAGGGGAGATGAGAAGGGTGCCACTACACTCTGCAGGGGGGCCGTGAGGGAGAATGTCCATCAGGGTAGTGTGGTAGCCCAATAGATCTCAAGGCGACCAGGCATCTATCATAGGGCGCAGAGCTCGTAGCGGAGAATGCAACACCAGGCCCTATGTCACCGCTCCATGGACTCACTCTCATACAAAGGGGGGGGGAATACTAGTGCTGGAGGTGTGGGGAAAGGGAGGAACAGGGTCTAGGTCCACGGGACAATAGGGAAGAGCTTTCAAGCAGCAAGAGGGAAGGCAGAGACCCCAGGGAGGGGGAAGGGCTCATGCACTCAACCCACCCACACTCGCAATCACTCACTCTCACTTGGGGGGGGGGGAGGACACAAGGGTACACTCACAACACGGAATTGCACTCTCAAGGTTAAGCACAACAGCAATACAACAGCACAAAAATACACTTAGCTTGGCCCAGTCTCTCCACTCCGATCACCGGTGCTGTGTAATATCCAGCACCGGGCTTTAAAGACTTGGCCCCTCCCCCTTGCATGCCTGAATCCACGCGGAACACAACACAGGCTCAGGCTGCACCCTCGCATCCCGGGAGGTGGAGGGTTGGAGTTCTGGATTGGCAGCATCTGGGTGGGTTGCCTAGGCAACCGTATGCTGCGCTGGGGCCTCCATCATCATAGTGTCTGGTAGCAGCGCTGGGTCACGTTCAAATGCAGGGGCGGGGCCTGCCACCGGGCATGGAGGGGAGGGGGCCCCCTCCCCTGCAGCGCAGAGTACTGCGAGGGCTGACAGTCACACTCAGTGTCATAGCTAGATAAGAAATGGGCCCCCTGCTGGAGCACTCCACTCCAATGTATATGCATTCTACACTGATGTGGGCCCCAAGGCTCATGGGTCCCAGTGTGGCTGCACCTGCTGCACCAATTATAGCTGTGCCCTTGGTCACACTGATGAATCTGCAACTGAGGCTCTCTTCTCATGTTATATGTAGAGCAAGTCATTAGTAGCTCAGGAGAAACCCAAGGTCTCTGCGATGCATATGCCCCATTGCCTGGGTTAAGTCCTTGCAGGACTGGGGCCAGGTACCAGCTCAGCAAGGACCAGCAGATACAACACATGGCACGTGCAGTTGCACTCCCACATTTATTCCTTCACTGTGCAGATATTTACAAGTAGACAGTCCTTTTCCATGCAAATTAAATAAATAAATAAAGATTTTTTTCCAATAGTCATACAGAGGTAATACCTCCCTCCCAACCCCAGCACACTCTCTTCCCCGGGTGGGGGTTTCCATACCTCTGTTCCTCCCATGGTCTCCTTGCAGTAGCTCCCCTTCTGCTTGCAGCAACCGTTCTAGGCCATCTCTCAGAGAGTACCCTTGGCTTCAGGACCCTGGCCAGCAGCAAGAGGAAGCTCTGACACAGAGATCTGTCTCCTTTCACAGCCCAGCCCAGACTGAAGCCAGCTTCTTCTGGCTCCCTATACCCTTGTAACGGGGTGGGGTTAGAGTGATAAGGAGGATGCTTTTAAAGGGCTAGTACCAATGCATCACAGGCCACTTTCAGACATGCCAGCCCCCCCCCCGCATATTCTGGCTATGGGGGGAAATGCGCAGCCAGAATATGTGCGGGGATCGGACGGTCTGAAAGCCCACCACCCCCCCACCCCACCCCCCAAGACGCGCAAGGATGCAGAGATGGAAATCAAGCTCTGCATCCCTGCATGTCTCTGCCAGCAAAGCTGCGCGGGGGGCTTTGAGACCGGTCGATCCCCCCGCATATTCTGGTTGCTCATTTCCCCCGCTCATTTCCCCCTGGTTGCTCATTTCCTGCAAAAATTCCCACCCACTTGAAATTATTATTAAATAATAATAACAATAATATAATAAAATAATAATTTGTATGTGTTAGTTCGGTTTCACTAACATTTAACAAAACTCAAACTTCTACTATTTTAAAAGTTAGTCATCCAATGAAATAATATGCCCTGCACCTTGTGACAACAGTCAACCACTTACAAGTCATAAATTTAGTAAATTAATGAATATTGAATATCAAATTATATTATTATCATTTTTTCCCAAGCTAGCAGGATCAGGGCAGCTTACAATCAAACATATACAAATCACAAACATCAATAAAACCAATCAAAAATAATCCTACCCTCCCTCCCAATCCGTAGCCCTCCCACATCCACCCCACCTTATACACTCCCCCATCTCCCACCTGGAGGAGTCCCATCCCCCTTGCCTACCCACTTCACAGTTTCCCCACCCATGAGAGTCTTCTACTCCCCTCCCCCACTGCAGGGAGCACATCATGGCATGCCCTAAATCCCACTCACGCTAACATTCCCCAAACAGTACACCCCACTGCCATTTAAAAAACAATGAAAATGGAAATATGTTAATTAACCAATTGTGACTGGTGATTTAACAAATATACCATTTCAGAAGTTTTTTATTTTATTTATTTATTTATTCCATTTGTACCCCACCCTTCCTACAAAGGCTCATTGCGGCTCACAAAATATAAAAACTAAAGTTTTGGGGGATCTCGCTTGCAAAACTGGCAAACCCCCTTACTCCGGGGTAGTCCCACCACTTATAGGCTCCAATGGGATTTCTCCAGAGTAAGTGGTTTGTGGACTGTGGCCATAGTTCATGACATTCACTAACAGGAAGTGAATTTCAAATTTGCATAATGGCAATCCCTAAAATACAATGCATATTCAATTTGATTCCAATATAATCATTTCAGCTCTGTTCTTCAGCAGTCTTCCCTGAGGCACTTCCCACTGGCATGGATTCACTTTGTCCAAAAATAAACTACACAATAGATCAGCAAAACCTTGATGCAAATGGAGAGAAAGCAGCTTTTCCTGCTAATCAGGATCCATGTCCTTCTAAACAGTCATGGGAGAGGCAACAGAGTGTGCTTTACAGAATGCTTTGCCTTTAAAGTAATGCAATTTTTTTTCAATTTATTGTTATAAAATATGCATGACAATGGGTTGTTTTCAAGCCTGCCTTAAAAATGTATTTACAGCCCCATTTTCAACAGTTCAATTCCAGGACAGAACAAAACTCACTAGAAACCATGTTTATGGATGTTTACTCTGTACAGCAAGGGTGGTAAAGCTTCCTTCTTCATCTGTGGGCCAGGCTAGCCATTAAAATGGCCAGGTGGAGAGATGTTGCCCTGCATAACCCCAAATTCTCATGTTCCATGCTCATGCTTAGTTCATAGAGGCTAGCAGGGCTGGCCCCAGGCATGTGCCACATGTGACGCTGCACATGGCCCTGCACCAGCTGGGGCCCCACACTTGCCTGGCTGGGCGTCAGGTTGCAGCCACCTTCTCCCCCAATAAGTGCTTCTGCCTCCCTTCCATGGCTCCGGTCCCCATCCCTCACCTGCCTCTGCCTCCTAGTAGCTGCAGCAGATAAAGCTGTTTGTTTACAAATAACTCCTCCCCATGTGAGCGATCAGAAGGTTGTTACCGTGTAAAGAAGGTTCTTCGAGATGGCTCCCAACATTCTCACAACTGGATTGTGCATGCTAACCATATTCAAATAATAGACCACATGATGGTCTCGAGCTCCTCTAGTATAAAAAGCACTCTCCTCTCAGAATGACAGTTCCTTCCAACCCTTTCTAGGAATATAATAAAAAAATTCCATGCGAGGCTGGAAGGGTGGGTGTTGTGAGACTGTTAGGAGCCATTTCAAAGAACCTTGTTTACAAGGTAGCAGCCTTCTGTTCTTCTTCAAGTGGCTCCTCACAGGCCATATTTACATGGTTATGCCAGGTGGGGGGTCTGTGGGCGTGCTGGTGTGTGGGCGGGGCATGCTCACAGCTACACATGCATCCCCACTCACCCACCCACACTCACCCTCACCCACAGAGTAACTGCCGTTGCCCCCGGTTGCTCCATGCGTGGGGACAAATGGGGGGGGGGAAGTGCGTGGGGATATGTGTTAGGCAGACATGCACTCACTCCCACTCACCATGGGCACATTCACCGCCTCATTCACATGGGGCTCCTCCACCCATGAACATGCAGAAATCTGTGTGTTCATGGGTGGGAGAGGCCTGTATAAAAAGGGCCACATTCTCACAACTGTCTTACTTATATTACTTTATGTAGGAATTTAGGATGTAAAGCAATATCTATTCTATCTTGGAAAATCTTCAGATATGGTTCTGAGATTATTATGGCTGCTATTTCACTAGCTTTTCTTAATGAAGTTATTGCTAACCCGCACCCCATAACCAGTTCATTTGCGCCCCCATATAATTAATTCACGCTGCCCCTGAGACACAAATTAAATGGTTATGGGGAGGGCAGCGTGAATTTATTATATGGGGGCAGGAACGCAAATGAACTGGTTATGGGGTGAGGGCAGTGTGAATTGATTATGGGGATACAACTGAACTGGTTTTATATATCTATATCTATCTATCTATCTATCTATATATCTATATATCTTTTCATGGCGTAATGTGCTTAATAGGCTAGCTGCATTTTGGGTGTCTTATGTGTTTGATAGCAGCACCTCTGGACCAGTGACATCATGTAACATGAGGCACCAGAAGCAAGAAGCAACAGGTCCTGGAGACCAGGCTGGCTAAGCTCCTCCACTCCCCCACCCCCAGTAAGGCAGTGGACGCAGTCAGTCTCTCTGTGCCTGCCTCACTGCCTGCCCAGCTTCCCCTGCAGTGGAACCACTCCTGGAGTGGTGGTAGACGCTCGGCTGGGGAGGTGAGGGGGGAAAGCATTGGGAGGCCATGCTTGTCTATGGCCACTTGGAGGGATGGAGAATGGGAATCCTTCTGTCCAGGGTGAGTAAATGTTATGTAAATTTACACATTTGCATAATTGGGTGTGGCCTAATTATGCAAATTAGGCCCCGCACCAAGACTTCGTACATGGTCTCACAAACCCTGGGGCTGGCCCTGGAGGCTAGAGCGGAGACAAATATGCCATTCCATATTCAGTAAGATTTGTTTCCTCATTTGTTTCAGGTATTTTGACCATTTCAGTATATTGTTATCATCCCATTATTCAGTACTATTTTGCAGTGTTGCGCACCAAACAGTTGCCCCAGGGCCATCCTTAGGCATGGACAATGGCCCCTGGCCACACACTTTCTTGCACTATCAGGAACCCCACAGAATGCCCACTGTCTGTGCCCTCCCCTCACCGCCTTCTACTCTCCAGAGCAACAGGGGCAGTCCAAATATAATGGCATTTAGGAACCCACAAGAGTGTTCCATTCCAGTGTTTTCATTTGAGACTGTTGCAAAATGCATCAAGTTACCATCCGTTCCGTTCATAAAATTCTTCCTGAATATTACAAGTGTTAAGTTTTGTGTCTCAGTACATCAGTTCTCAACTCTGTGGTTTCACTTGCAATTGTACTAATGTGTTTTTAAAAAACCGATATGGCACTTTGTGTTGATAAACAGGCACCAGAATGTCAAATGTTAAAGAGGGTGGAGCCATGCAGCACCCTGCATTTTGTTGTCACCTTGGAACCCACAAATACTAAGGCCGACCCTAAGTAACACAACAATGCAATTGCGCTATTGCCGTTAGCACAGTAGCACAGTTGTGCCACTGTTTGGTATGCAGCAGGGCTAAATAGTACTGAATGAGGGAACGAATACTGAAATGGGCAAAATGACTGCCATGAAGTATCCAAAATGAACAGTATTTCTTATCCTCTTTGCTGAAACATATTCAAAGTGGCCCAAT
The DNA here is from genome assembly GCA_003113815.1 of Sphenodon punctatus. NCBI lineage: Eukaryota > Metazoa > Chordata > Lepidosauria > Sphenodontia > Sphenodontidae > Sphenodon > Sphenodon punctatus. The sequence goes on from QEPC01011450.1 coordinate 167,620, forward strand.
TCATCAGATTCAGTATTAGCTTCCAATATTGGTTTCAGCAATAATAGAGGCTGAAGTTATTTCAGTGTCAAGATGGAAGCATTAGCTGGGGGAGGAGTGATTTGCAGGGCAGAGTTAAAGGGATGTCGGATGTGGGCTGCTGAAGATATGTGTGAGGCAAAGAGATACAAAGGAGGCATGTGTAAACACATAGGTGACTGGTAACTGCAAATGGGGGGGGGAGCATAGAAGTGGGGGCTGGGCAGGGATTCTATAGAGTTCTATAGGACTTCCAAAAATTGGGGTGGAGCATTTGACCCCTGTGACACCCCCTCGAGTCATCTATGCGGAGACAGGATGCATTGGTGGGTGCATGGGTGCTCAGAACAGGAGAAGGGTCTGGTTTATCTAGATCCCATAGATTCAGCCCCTGTCCTTCAGTGCATATCCCCAACCCTGCTGCTTCCCCTGTGAGCATGCTCCTTCAGCACTCAAGAGCAGAGGCTGTATTCTGGAGTTAGATTCAGAAACTGGAAAAGGGTCAAATAAAAACCAACCACAAAACCCTTCCTTTCTCATCTGTTTACTTTGTAACATGCAAATGGGAGTTACCTCCTTCAGTGTGTCACTCCCTAGAAAGGTAGCAGAAGGGCACATGGTCATTTCTGCTGTGTCAAATTGGTTTATGTATTTTGCTAAGTAAGATAGACTCCCGACAGGAGATTTAAAATAAATTGAACATAAAAAATTCAAATAGATTTTATGAATATCCTGGCTTCCCACAAGAACATAATGTTCAAAATAATCGGGGAATGTAAAATATGAATGATGGAATATTTCTGATGGCCGTAACCTCCTCTGTTGTATCTGGAGATGGAAAGCTTGCTTATTCACCTGCCAGGGGGAAGGGCTGATATTCCAAGTACTCCCTGGCACTGCTCCCGGAGAGGTCCTTCAGGTTCTGTTTAGTCAGGAAGACAGAGCATTACTTCCTAGTATGCCTGGGAGGTTTCTCAGTAAGTACTGCCTAATGATTTACACCTTTATAGCAGAGAAGTTAAGAAAGGGCTTTGCAAATGGCATCTCTCTTTAGGCTAGGAGCTGTCTTTTTATTATATGTCCGTACAGTGCCTGGCAAAATAGGAATTTGACCCCTCCAGGTGCTATTGCAATACAAAAACCAAAGATGTGTGTAGTACACCAGAGACTGATCCAACAATGGGGGGGCGGGAATCAAAAATAGCCTATAGAATGCTGTTATATATGATAAAACACGCTCAAAATTTATTGGATGTAATTGTGATACAATAATCTCTCACAATGATGAATAAAAATACACATTACAATTAACTGAGAATTATATATACAAAATATTCACGTTCAACTCCAACAGGGATTAGAACCTCTATACTTCAATATTAAGGCAAAGAACATGCCAATGTGCTATGTAATCTTAACCAAGCCTTAAAAATAAATGAAACAATACAATGGTTGTAATAGCAATGGTAAGTCAATCTCCCACTTGTAGGAGTAACAATCTAAATGAACCTCAGTCTCTCACAAACCAGAATAAACTCAGTCTCCATAAAATACAATGAAAATACATATACCAAAAAACATATAGAATTGCATACTAAATTATTCAGATGTTATTCAAATAGGGATTGAATGCTGGCAGTGAGATCAGCAACTGTTAAAAATGCTATGTGGTCATAACCAAATCCATGGAGTAGATAAACCAATACAATAACAAAGATTAGTAATAATGTACCAATACTCCCATGTTAGAAAACAATATAGGGACAACAACAGTGTTCATGAACCATGATCTCCTGCAGTACAAAAAGGAGCTCAATCTCAATCTCTACAAGTTCCCAGGTGATTAACTTGTTTCAAAGAATCCTTTATCAAGAATTCCTAGTAGTGCTGTAACCTGCTGTGCAAAACTCTGGTCCAGTATAGCCTCCCTCCTCACGTTATCAGGATTTCCTTGCCAAAATATTGAAATTGATTCCACTTTTATGTAGTTCTTTATAGATATAATCTTCTCCAAATCGTAAATATGGATATCAATTTGTGTGTACATGCCTGAATGTTGAAAAACTATTTCTTGACTTCATGAGTGTGACTCTAAGTCAATGATTGGTATCTCTTCCAACAAGATAAACAGATACTGGAACTCATATCTTAAGCGGAGGAGGTAGGTAAACCATCAGGATCAGAGTCCCAGCTCACTCTCTTGCAGGAAAAAATCCAAACGCGTTTGTCTATTCCATGAATATAACAGGCATGGAACGGCTTCCAATCAATTAATCAAATTTATTAGGCATTACCATAGTAGAACAAAATACAAAATATAAACGTTCTTTTAAACACAAGTATAACATAAACTCAGTATGTAAATTTGAGACAAAATAACCATTATAATCAAATCATATCTAATGAACGGCTTCCATATAGCACACCCCACAGCAGTCCCTATTTTGGAGGGACAGTTCCTCTATGGGTGCTGAATTCTACAGTTCTGGGTGCTCTGTCTTCCTGACTAAAGAGAACCTGAAAGAGCTCTTCGGGAGCAGTGCCAGGAAGTACTTGGAATATCAGCCTTTGCTCCTGGCAGGTGAATAAACAAGATCCCCTCCCTATTCATTTGTCTCCTTTTTCAAACGTTGAAGCATTAGTTTGGATTCTCCAGCATCAGAATGAGTCCTTTGTAACTCGGCTTGCAGCATTTACTTTCAAAGCTGAAGAACCAAGGCATAGGTTTATTGCAAATTTTTTTTAGTATGTTGTATTTCTATTATTCTTATTTGTATGTTTGTCACTGTTTTAGTTCTATAGATCATGGCCGAAGCTAGTATTCAAATAAACCGATTGATTGAATAAGCAAGCGTTCCATCCCCAGATACAACAGAGGAGGCTACGGCCATCAGAAATAGTCCAACATACATATTTTACATTCATTGATTATCTTGAACACTGTGTTCTTGGTACAGCGTATGTGCAGTGATTTATTTATTTTTTTAATTAATTAAAAAAATTAAAAATCACTGCACATGTGCAAAATAGGCACCAGACCATTCTGCGGATGCATATCTTTTTCAAAAATGGCGCCAGCAGCATCGGTCCCTATGCGTAGCTTAGCTGCCCTTTTCCAAAATAGCACTGACATTTTGGAAAAGGACCGCACATGAGTAGGGCTGAAATGAGTTGAAGAAAAAGTATTCACAAATATTTCCAAGTAGTCAAGTACTGGGCCTGTGTTTTCAGAAGCAACTTGGTAATATTGTCAAATACTCGGTACAACTCAATACTCAGTAAACTACTCGGTACTCAGTAAAATACTGCATATTTTGTGAGTATGTTACCGAGTCCCCTAAATGACGAACAGGAAGGGCGAGTGGGAAGGGGGTTAGGTGCGGAAGGCAGGAAGGGGCAGCAAAGCAAATTCATTGAGAGGACGCAGCCCACACCACCACCAGCAGTGAGCTCCCCCCAGTGCTGCACATCTCCTGGTTGCAGGCTGGGAGCTTGGGGTGCCATCTTTTCTCTGAGAGCATGCTGGGAAATGTAGTCCAGCATGTTTCCAGAGAGCTAGTATCCTAATGCTCCCTGGGAGCATGCTGGACTATATTTCCCAGCATGGTCCCAGAGTATAGATGGTGACCCGATCTCCTGGCCTGCATCCGGGAGATGTGCAGTGCTGGGGGACCTCACTGGGGTTGTAGCACTGGGGGGACCTCACCGGTGGCAGAAGCAGGCAGCGAACCAACTGCACTTCAACTCCACGGGCCACATCCTCTCAGTGAGTTTGCTTTGCTGCCCCTCCCACCCTCCTGAACCCTTCCTGCCCACCACATTTGCCCCCCTTCTTGCCTGCCACATTAGGGAACTAGTGCCTACTCCCCTTCCTGCCTGCCACACCCAATTGCTTGATCAAGGAGTTACCAAGAAACCAAGTACCGTGACCATTACTCAGTTTCTCAGTACTCGGTAAAATCATTTTGAGCACCGCGATCCACAGTAAATAGTATACCGAGTAAAATGGAGGACCAAGTTTCAGCCTTATGCAGAATGTCCCTGGTGGCCATTTTGTGCATGTGCAATTTTTTATTAAAATAAACAGGGCAGTGGGGGGGGGGGCAAAAACAAATGAAAGCAAGTGTATGTCATTTGATTATTCATTCATTTTCAGAACAGTAGTTACTAAAATGAATAGGGCTCCATTTGTTTTAATAACTAATTGTAACAGAGCTCTGCTGTAATCAAGATTCTTGGGGAATTTAGCTCTTCCACCTGCCACAAAAGCCAAAATGCCCAGTTGTGCCCCAGTGTCTCAGGATTACCCCGATTTAGTGCTGGCCTCCTCACACGCCCCTACAGCTAGTCCTTATGTCCACCAATAGAAGGCTTATCCCAACAATGGTGGGCCCTGCAATTCTTAACATCCGCAATCCAGTCCATATAGATAGGAAAGATCCCACCTGAGTCCCAATAACATCCAACTCTTCTTCCAGCCTGTGCATCTCCTTCAAGCCTCTAGGGCTAGTAGTTTCTGTATGGGGCTGCCTTCAGCCCTTCCTGAACATCAGCCCTGGTCAGTTAAGTCTTTGGCAAGGTCTGCCTCCTTCAGCACCCAACTCCCCACTGACTCTTCTGAGTTGGACACCAGCTTTATATAGGCCTGGCCTCACTTTCATCTATGCTTCTTCTTAAAGGGATATTGCCCCTTTTCCCTCACACTGTGTTCTGACACACCATTCAAGTATCTGGCACCTTCCAGTCCATCTACTTCTCCGACTGGCGCCCGCTGCATACTTAAAGGAATTACAGCCCTACCGTCCTACTCCCTATCACACTAATAAAAACTAAACAAATTGCACATTCCTTGTTGCCTCCCAGGAAAAGCACCTTAAGAAGCTAATGGAGAGATGATGGAATGCCAAGAAACTAAGTGGAATGATGAGCAGGAGAACTTTCATCTCTCTTTATGCACTTGGGATGCTGGGAGGCATTCATTCATTCATTCATTCCAAGTTTTACCCTGCCCTTCCCAGGCTTAGGATGGCTTAGAAAATATAAAAACATATAAAACAGTTTTAAAATCCTCTAGCCCACCCCCACCAACCTTTTCCCTAACCCCTCTACCCAACTCCACCTATCCCTATCCCTGCCTGCCAACTGCCTGGCTCTGTGTGTACGTGTGCATGTAAGTAAATGAAGGGGTGGAGCTTTATTCACTGAGGGTGGGGCTTATTGGCAGAGGGAGTGGGGCTTGTTCCTCTGGCCCCTAAAAATGTTGGGAGGTATGATACAAGGAGAAGCTCAATGGGTTAGGACTTAGCTTGGAAAAGAGCCAAAGGTGGGATAAAATAAAGGTTTTCAAAATCATGAGCAGGGCACAGCCAGTAATTGGGAGCTGTTATTTGCCCTCTCTCAAAATGCAAGAACAAGGGGACACACAATTAAATTAACCAGCAACATGTTTAAAAGAAACAAAAGAAAGTGCTTTTTCACACTTTACGTAGAACAATTTAACACAACGTTTAATCCTTACAACAACCCTGTGAGATAGACTAGGCTGAGAGAATATTGTGACTGGTGCAAGGTCATCCAGTGCGTTTCTGGCCAAGAGAAGACTTGAACCTGGGTCTCCCGCTCTCTCCCACTACACCACACTGGCTCTCAGTTAACCTGTGGAATTCATTGCAAGGGAATGTTGTGAAGACCAGCAGCATAACAGGGTCTTTAAAAAAGATTAGATAGGGTGATAAGTCCATAAATAGCTATTAGACATATTAGTTGCAGGGTTGGGAGAAGTCTCTGACAGCAGGAAATACAGACCCTGCCCAGTCTGCGATGCACAGGGACAAGCAAGGTAAGGAAGGGCTGCATAGAAATGGCTAATGAAAATCCAAGTTCAAAGCCTCTTAGCTCAGGAGAGAATGGGCTGAAACAAAATTTATTTAATTTATTCATTTATTTACAAAACTAGTATATCCCACACCCTCCTGCAACTCGGCAGCTCAGGGTGACAAACAACATAAAAACATCAACAATAAAATCATTTCAATTACAGTATATAAAATATATAAAACATCGACACATAAAATAGCAGCTAACAAATAAAATCCCCTCCCCACCCCCTCCCCAAAGGCCTGGCAGAACAACCAGGTCTTACAACCGGAGGTCAGGGGACAACCGGGCCTCCAACAGGAGAGAGTTCCACAGCCGAGCTGCAGCCATCGAGAACACCCTCCCCGCCATTGCCACCAGGCATACCCAGGGGACTTTGAGTTGGGCGCCCCCGGCCAACCGCAAGGGCCGCGAAATGACCCAAGGTTTGAGGTGGTCTCACAGGTAAGCAGGACCCAAGCCATTTAGGGCTTTATAAGTCATCACCAACACCTTGAATTGGGCCCGGAAGACAACAGGCAGTCAGTACAGAGTACGGAGCACTGGTGTAATGTGCTCGCAGCGGCCCATCCCAGTTAGGAGATGGGCCTCCGCATTCTGCACCAGCTGCAGCCTCCAGACTGTCACCAAGGGTAGTCCTACATAGAGCGCATTGCAGTAGTCCAGTCGAGAGGTAATGAAAGCATGGATGATGGTGGCCAGATCTGAGTCCGAGCAGGGCCGGCCTGAGGCATGCCCAGGCACATGGTCCTGTGTGGGGAGGGGCCCTGCGCCACTGTGGGTTAGAGACTGACAGACGCCGCCGGGTTTTGTTTTTTTTCCCACTGGGTATCTCTGAGTCAGTCCTCGGGGGGGGGGCGTAAACGTCCTGGGAATCCCTGGCCAGTTATATGTTGCGGAGCTGAGCTGACACAGTCAAGTTGCAGGTAAGTAACCAGCCACCCCTCATCTCCTGAAAATCCCCCCCCCAATTCTAGTGAGTGCCAGACGGCCTTTGAGGCCCCGCAGCAAGGCTTGGCCCTGAGTCCCTTGGCTGGCCCTGAGTCCGAGACATACGGCCGCAGCCGTCGCACCAGATGTAGTTGGCGGACTGCTCCTCTCAGCACAGCCTCCACCTGACAATCTGGTCATTTAATCGAACCAATTCTGATTTTCATTTTACCAGATCAATCGGAAGAATTTCCCAACCTAGGCCACAATCCACCAACCATTTACCCCGGAGTAACTCTTTGGGTTTCAATGGAGCTACTCTGAAGTAAGCGGTTTGTAGATTGTGGCCTCATTGCACATGTGCAAAATGGTGGCAATTGTAGAATTGGGTGAACAGATCGCGGTTCGGGTTTGGCTGTTCAGTTCGGCTGCGTTCGGTTCGTCCGTTCGGTTCAGCCGTTCGGATAGTTCCCCGCGTTCGGGTTCGGCCATTCGGTTCTGGTTCAGCCGTTCGGGAAATGTTTTGTTATGGGGTGTGTGAGTGTGTTTTATATGGTTTTGGGTTTTTTTATTTGGTTTTATATGGGTTTTCTTTGTTTTTTATTTGGTTTTTTTGTTTTTATATGGGGTTTTTTAATTAATTTTTTTATCTAATATTATATATATATATATATATCTACACTAAATCTAACTGCTATTAACTATTCTAAATGCTATGAACTAAATGGATTATCTAATAGTATACAGGCCTACTCCTACAAACACTAAAACTAAATCACTAACGCTATCTCTATCTCTAAACTAACTCCTACAACTGTCTACTATCTCTAACCTATCTATCTTTATGGGATGGGGGGAATCACAAACAACACAAGGTTTCAGTTTAAGGTTTAAGTTTCATTTCAGTACAAAACTGAAATGAAACTTAAAGCAATCTAATAATCCTACTCTAAACCGGGGAAGGGAAGGGAATCTGGGATGGAATATATGGGAGAGAAAAAGGATTCAATGGAGGGGGGAGGGAGGAAGGCAAATTGAACACAGGGAGGGGTAAAAACAGAAAATAACCACTAAATCTATCTAAGCAAAGCTAAATAAATGAATGAGAATATGGGGGTAGATGGGCTGGATGGGTGAAATGGGAGGAGGATTGCAATGGATTGGGGAGCTGGGAAATGCTGGGAGTGGGAGCCTTCTGAAACGCCTGCTGTTCAAGAACAGTGACTAGCTCAGAAGGTGTTGGGAAGGGGGGAGGCAGATAGTTTCGTTTCTTGCAAACCTCTCCACCCCTGGTGCCTGGAAGTCTGCTCCTCAGTGACTACCCCTCCCTGTCACGTTTGACCTTCCAGTGAACCTTTTTTTGCCACCCAAACTCACCCGAACGCAATCCGAACTGATCAAGCTGTTCAGTCATTTCAACGTTCGGAATTGAGTTCGGTTCGGTCAGTTCATGTTCGGATTCAGGTTTGGTTGTCCAAACAGGCCGAGTTTGGGCTTTTTGGGAATTCCGAACTTCCGAACTGCGTTTGCCCATCCCTAGGCAATTGTACTGCACACAAGCAAAATGGCAGCACCTTACAGGGTGCCACCATTTTGCACACACACAGTACAGCCACTGCCAAGTTGCGTATGCACAACAGACAGTGAAATCTTCCAACTGGAATTTCAATCAGAATTAAATCTGCAGCAAAATTCTGATCATCATTCTGAAAACATGGGGAAATTCCACAAAAACAGAAGAGCTGTTTTGATCCAGCCTTAGGAGAGATCAATGGATGAATTGTTTGCACAAAGACAAGGCCAGATGAGAAGCAAAGGAGCCCAGTCCCATCGTTGTTAATAAGCCTGCACTGAACAAGCACCTAGCATCTAATGGAGGCAGCCAGTACGCATCCTGCGCCTCTGTATTCCTCTAAGCTCTGCTTGTTAGACCAGTGGATTGTGAACTTAAAGCAGAAGCAGAGCTGGAGGAGGCAGTCATCCATTCCCAAGGAGAGAGATCCTCATTAACACCAGCTTGATCCTCATTTGGGGAGGGAAGACTTGGCACAGCAGGCCAAGGAGGAAAGCCGTCTCCTGCTGGGACTGTCAGGACCGGCCATACAGAGAGAGCGACCTCATGTGCAGGAGACTGCTCTTCCAGCAAATCATACAACTATAGAATTAGAAGGGACCACAAAGTTCATCTAGTCTAACCCTTTTTTGGCCTATGGCCAAAAATAAATAAATAAATAAATAAATAAATCTAGTCTAAACCTGTGCCCCAAGGCAGAAGCCCCTCTACCTAAAACATCTCTGAGAAATGCCTCTCCAGTATTTTCTTGAAAACCTCCAGAGCAGGTGATTCCACAACCTCTCCAGGCAGCTTGTTCTGCTGTTGAAGTGTTCTGCCTCTAATTGCTAGGAGGTTTTTCCTATTATTTAACCTAAATCGACCCTCCTATAATTTAACCCATTTCATCTGGTCCTGTACTCAGTAGTGGTGTATCTATTAGGAGACCTGTATCCTCCCCTCCAACCTCCCAAAAATACTTAAGCCACAAATCCCTTCAGCCATGTGCTTGATTATGTTTTGTCCTGAAGAAGACAGCTTTTTCTGCCTATAGCCATTAAGACTGACAGCTCCTCCTAAGATAAGGAAACTCCCCCTTAATCAAACTCCTCTAGCCTCACTCTCAACATCACGCCAGAAAAATTATCCATCATGGTCTTATCCTGGGTCTGACCTTTGTGATGTGTTAATCTTCATAGGGTGAAAACAGACATGATGCTAACCACCCTTTAACCACCCTTGGTGTTTATTTATGCATGTTGCAGGGCTGTACTGGTGCCCCGCTGGGGCGGGGATGGTATGGTCCATGGGGTCAGATGGGGCACGCCCCTAGGGGACCAAGGTACCTAAGGGAGGTGCAGGTCGCCATCCCCCCACTGAGGGAGAGGGAGGAGCCGGGTCCAAGGTCCATACGTGGGGGGCTGCTGCTGTTAAACGCAAGGTCCGTTGTGAACAAGGCCCCAATTATCCGGGATTTAATCTCAGATGGGGCTGTGGACCTCGCGTGTATCATGGAAACCTGGCTGGACGAGCTGGCCAGTCCAACTTTGGCGGATCTCATTCCGGCTGGGTATGCCGTGCAGCATCAGCCCCGCACGGACGGATGGGGAGGTGGTGTAGCTATTGTTTTTAGAGAGGAGTGGCCTGTTCAGAGGTATCCAGTTCAGGAGATTATGGGTATTGAGGCCCTGCACGTGGTGTTCGATTTGGCTGGGGGCAAGCTAGGGGTGCTGCTGGTATATCGGGCCCCTTCCTGTCCGGCGGCATCCCTTACCGCTCTAGCAGAGCTGGCCTCGGAGGTGGTGTTGGGCCCCTCTAGGACTCTGGGGGACTTCAACATCCACGCCGATGCCAGCCTTGTCGGGGCAGAGTGTGAATTCATGGTCGGCATGGCAACCATGAATTTGCCCCAGGAGGTTATCTGCCTGACCCACGTGGGGGGCACACCCTCGACCTGATCTTTGGTTCTGGCCTTGAGGCGGGGGTTCCGGTTGTGGCAGTGCCCTTGTCATGGCGGACCATTATCTCCTTCAGGCCAGTCTTCTAGAGGCCCCCTCCAGAAGGGGAAAGGACCAGCTAGGATGGTTTGCCCTCAGAGGCTGATGGAACCCCAGCAGTTCCAAGAGGTCCTGGGGGAGTTAACCTTGGACTTGGACGGTCACTCTGTGGATGAGCTGGTCCAGCATTGGAACAGCTTGCTGGAGGAAGCCATTGACAGGGTGGCTCCGAGATGCCCTCTGCCTCGGTCTCGTCACCGCAGGACTCCTTGGTTTACTGAGGGGCTCCAGTGTATGAAGCGTGTAGGCAGGAGGCTAGAGCGATGCTGGCGTCGGACTTGATCTGACTCCGACTGTCTTCTTCATAGGGCCCATTTGCGGTCCTATGTTGAGGCTGTGAGGACAGCAAGGAAGGAGTTCCTTGCTGTCCTCATAGCGTCTGTGAAGTCACACCCGGCGGAGCTGTTCCGGTGGTGCAGGGGCTAGTTAGTCTGGCCTCCCTCTGCCTGGATGGGAATTTGTCCCAAGCCCGCTGTGAGGAGTTTGTCAACTACTTCGCAGACAAGATTGCTCAGATTCAGACTGATTTTGACACTGGATTAGGAGCAGTAGGGGAAGAGTGCGAGGGGGCGGAGGTCCCATCTGGTCCAGCTTTGTGGGGGGAGTTTCAGGAAGTGACGCCAGCTGATGCGGCGGATGTCTTGGGGTCTGTGAGGGCATGTTGCGAACTTGATCCATGCCCGTCCTGGTTAGTGAAAGCTTCCAGGCAGACGTTGGGAACGGTGCTTGCAAGGGTTGTGAATGTGTCCTTGCAGCAGGGGAGGTTGCCGCCCTGCCTCAAGGAGGCTGTGGTGTGCCCCCTGCTGAAAAAATCATCTTTGGACATGGATGCGCTTGCCAGTTACTGACCTGTCTCTAACCTTCCCTTTTTAGGGAAGGTTATTGAGCGGGCAGTGGCACTCCATCTCCAGGTGCATCTGGGCAGCATCGGTTTCCTAGACCCTTTTCAATCTGGGTTCCACCCTGGCTATGGCACTGAGACGGTGTTGGTGGCCTTGGTAGATGACCTCCGCTGGGAGATGGACGCAGGATGTTCGACATTTCTCATCCTGCTAGCTCTCTCAGCCGCTTTTGACACCGTGGACCATGGGCTGCTGTTGAGGCAGCTGCATGACCTGGGGGGTCTGGACGGGACTGTTCTTGAATGGTTCCGTTCATTCCTCTCAGGGAGAAGCCATCGGTTGGTGCTGGGGATGAGACATCATGCCCGTGCACCTTATCATGCGGCATTCCTCAGGATTCTATCCTGTCTCCGTTATTGTTTAATGTGTACATGCAGCTCTTGGGGGAGGTCGTGAGGGGGTTCGGGGTGCGGTGTCACCAATATGCTGATGATACTCAGCTGTACCTCTCCTTTTCAACTGACCCAGACCCAGCTGTCTCATTGCTATCCCAGTGTCTGGAGGTCATGGCGGAATGGATGTGGCAGAGCAGACTGAAGCTCAACCCCAATAAGACGGAGGTGATGTTGGTGGGGAGAGCGAGGGAGGTAGTGGCCCCCCTGATTGGGGGAGTTCTCCCTCCTATAGCTCAGCAGATCTGGAGTCTGGGGGTGATATTGGACGTGGACCTGTGCCTGGAGCGGCAGGTGGAGGCAGTCACTAAGGCTGCCTTCCGCCAGCTGTATCTGGTGCATAGGCTTCATCTCCGGTCCGGACCTGGCCTCCCTCATCCATGCCTTCGTCACCTCGAGGCTGGACTACTGCAATGCGCTCTACGTGGGGCTTCCCTTGTTCCTGGTTCAGAGGCTGCAGCTAGTGCAGAATGCGGCGGCCCGTCTCCTTACGGGGACAGGTCATCGGGAGTATATTACACCGGTGCTCCAGACTCTGCACTGGCTGCTAATAGCGTGCCAAGCCAGGTTCAAGGTTTTGGTGTTGATCTATAAGTCCCTTCACGGTCTGGGCCCTTCATACCTCAGGGACCGCCTTGCCCTCCGTGCCCCAGAGCGGCTCCTGCAGTCGACCGGGGGTGCCTTCCTGGAGGTCCCCCGTGTAATGGAGAGGGCATTCTCGGTGGCTGGGGTGCGTATTTGGAACTCCCTTCCAGAGGAAGCTTGCCTGGCCCCAAGCCTATTGTCATTCCGGCGGTGTTGTAAAACCTGGCTGTTCACCCAGGCCTTTGGGGGTGGGGGTGGGTTAGGGTTATTGTTTCTTCATCCCTATCCTGTTTTACTGTTTTAATTTCCGGGGCCCTGTTTTAAACATTTTTATTGTTGATTATTTTAAATTGTTTTATATTGTTTTTATGTATTTATATTGCTGGAAGCCACCCCAAGCTGTTCACAGGAGGGGCGGGGTACAAATGATAGTAATAAAATTAATAAAATAAATAATAAATAAAATATAAAAACTGTCTAGATGTCAGCTAGACTGGCTGTATATAGTTATAAAACTTTGAATTTTAGAGGCAGAACTGTGTTTTTTCTGTGTTTTCCAATATTTTTGTTGACACAGAAAGGTTTATTTTAAGTTATCCATCTGGAGATGTAGAGGTGTCAGAAAATTCAAGTGTGCATTGTAGTGTGTTCCTGAATTTAGATTTTGAAAATCAATTATGATGTTTTGAAATTCCCATGTTGTCCAATGGAAAGAGTGAGATTGTTGTCAGACTGATTTACCCACCCCAGAATGCTATGGCCAGATCCAAAGTGGGTTGACTTTGATCTCCCTGTCCCCAATGCCCAGGGACTGCCAGACTGTGTTCCAGAAGCTTCAGGCCAGGCAGAAGTGCCACTTAGACCCCTGGGAAGGGCCTGATGCTCTGGAAAGAGAGGCCTAATCCAGAGTGGGATAACTATGCCCTCCCTGTCCCCAATGCCTGGGGACTGGCAGGTTAGACGCCTGGAGCCTAGGGTCTGTCAGGGAGGGCTGTCTGATCCCTTCCCATTGCTTGGGAAGGGACTGATGCTCTGGGCAGAGGTACTGAATTCAAAGCTGGTTGACTTGTCCCTCCCCATGGCCCTCTTGCCATGGACAGCCGGGTCAGATTCTTGAAGCCCCTGACCAGACAGGGAGAACTAGCAGGTACCCTCAGGAAGGTCCCAAGGCTCCAGGCAGAGAAGGCCGATACAAAGCAGGTTGATTTATTTCACCCCATGGCCCTCTCCCAGGAGATAGCCTCCCCCCTCAGCAGGGCCCAATGCTCCAGGCAGAAGAGCCTGATCCAAAGTGGACTGACTTATTCCTCCCCATGGCCCTCTCCCAGGGGACAAAAGGGATGGGCTCCTGGACCCCAATGCTGGGAAGGAAGGACAAACAAATCCCTTGGGCTGGGCTAAATGCTACACATAGAGGAGACCAATCCAAAATGGGTTGACTTCGTTCCCTGGGCAGGACTTTGTCATTTTCCTCGGTTGGTTAACTTATCCTCCCCTGGGAAGGGAGGGAAGTGGGTAGCTCTAGGCAGGTTCCTGGAGTACTGACTGGCCAGGGTGGACTGCCTCATCCCCCAGGGTGGGTCCGATACTATTGACAGAGAGAACCAATCCAAAGCAGTCTGACTTGGACCTCCCTATCCCCAATGCTATGGGCAGAGGGAACCAATCCCAAACAAGTTGACTTGGACTGCCTGGCCAGGCTCCTACAGCACTGGGACGACCAGGGAGGACAGACAGGTCCCCCCTGGGAAGGGCCTGATGTTGTTCCCAGGAGTGACAAAAAACAAATCTGGAAGTGACAAAGTTTGGGATGAAAGGAAAACTCACTGGGTGCCTTGCACTGAAAGGTTGGTAGTGTTGTAGGAGGGGGAATTTAGTGTATTCCCCTTTGAAAAAAGAAACATTCCAGGATCAAAAAGCTTCAGTTTTAGAGAGGAGTTAAGGCCCTTACAAATTCAACCGTGCTCCAAAAAGCATGAAAATTGTACATTAAGGCTCTTACCTTAACTTGCGCACTCTGTGAGCAGTAAAGACGTTGGACAGTATCACATATTGTGCTCACTTACAACTTAGCCTCCATGCATCCTCATTTTGCCTTGGTCTTTCAGCTCGAATCCTTCCTCTGCAGGTTGGGGCAACACTGAAGCTGAGAACAGCAGAAGCTTCCCCCTGACTCCCTGCTTTCCCTGTATGCTTTCATTTGGGTTGGGGAGAACAGGACAGCTGAGTACTGAGGCTGTATATGGGGGGAGCTGTATATAGGGGGAACAAGATTGATGGATGCAGGATATGTGCAAGGAGACAAGACTGGGGGCAGCCAGGCAGTGGGGAAAGTGTCTGTATGGGGAGAGGGCAGCCAAGTGCTGGGGGAGTATTTATGGGGGGACAAGGCTGAGAAATGGGTGATTTGTGTGCACAGATGAGGCTAGGGGGAAGGCAGAGGTGAGGGGGAGTGTATGTATCAGTAACAGGCAGACAAGTGCTGAGAGGGGAGCATATGGAGGGACAAGGCAGAAAGAAGGGGGATGTGTATCCATGGATAAGACTGGGGACCAGCCAACAGTGGGGAGCAGTATTTGTATGGGGAGGAGGTACCCAGGTATTGGGGAGTATATATGGGAGGAGAAGACTGAGAGACGCGTTATGTGTATTCAGGGACAAGGTTTGGAGGAAAGCCAAGAGTGGGGGCTAAATATGTCTTTATCATATGTACTTTCAGTTGGTTTGGGAACAATGGGATATCCAAGTACTGGGGAGCAAGTATATACGGGGGAAACAAGATTGATGGGGAGAGGATGTGTATTGGGAGGCAAGAATGGGGGAAGCCAGGGTTTCGGGCACAGTGTTTGTATGGGCAACAGGCAGCCAGATGCTTGGAGGGTGTCTATGGGAGGGCAAGGCTCAGAGTCCGCTGGGGAGCAGAAATTCTGGCTACAGTGTAGACTGGGCTCAAGTCCATAATATTGGGGTGGGGAGGAGCTTTTTGTTCCCAGCTACAGTGTTGCCCCCAACCTGCAGGGGTAGAAGAGTGGGGCTGACAGAAGTTAATGTGTGGGTGCATGGAGCCTAAATTGTAAGTGAGCACAATATGTGAGGCTGTACAACGTCTTTACTGTTTACATGTTGCACAAGTTAAGGTGGTAGCCTCTCCTTACAATTTCCATGCTTTTTGGAGCATGACTGAATTTGTAAGAACCTTAACCCCTCTCTTAAACTGAATGTTTTTTGACCCTAGAGTTCTAATAAAAAAGATCTTGACAACACTATACTCAGTTAATCTCCTTGGCACAGTAACCGAAAGGAGGGATTGCTCTCCAGAATCCCACATTACCTGATGCCTCCTGGAGGAGGAACAAAGGGCAATGGAGAATAAATGTTCTCCATCTTTTTAATTGCTATTTGAGAACTGCCAACATGTCTCCCCTGTATTATCTATTCTGTAGGTTAATGCCTACTATGTTGGAGGGCAGCAATTCAAATCTTATAAATATATATTGGAAGGCAGCAATTCCAATCTTCTAAATATGCCTTCCCCAATACAAGAAAGGGACAGGGGGTGACTTGGTCCATATATGCCCAGTTCTGGTGTTCATCCCCTGAGGTAGTCAGCGTTGATGCCAATGGAGACAGGATACTGAACAAGATGGACCAAGCTCTTCTAGCTAAATGAAACCCTTACTCCAAGAGTAGGGAGACTTACTGTTGTTCCCATTAGGGGGTACCCTGTTCCTTCCCTTCTAAATGGCTGGCTTGTCCCCTCATAGAGCATTCTCCTTAAACCCATCCAGGCCTGTGCTGCAGTGATCGAGCACCACTACTATCTTCAGGTGCTTTTACTGTCGGTATTTTGAGGTGGCAGCATTCAAGGCAATGAGGATTTGCTGTCTAGGCAGGGGTGGGTGTGATTCCACAAGCTATCAGCAAGCCCTCCCTGTGAGTGCAATGGACCACTCCTGAGTGTTGTTCCCCTAGGTCTTTGGAGGCTTGGATAGCCCCATGTTGGCTGGTGGTAAATCAGGCTAGTGGATAAGTGCCAGCCAGGAGTTTAATGGCACCAACCAGGCTGCGTTTGCTCACTGTAACACCTTGGGGTTTGTGGTATGTTTCAAAAAGCTGATTGCCTAACAAGACCAAGGGTGTGGAGTTTAAAAGTAGGGCTGTGTATGTGCGAGTAGTGCGGTGGCTCCCTGGACTGGCCTTGGCTGCGGAGGGGCACTGAAGACACGTGCCTGTGGCCGGAGAGCCATCCTGCCACCCATGCACCCCAGGTAGGTCAGGGAGCTCAACAAACATACAGGCAGGCGGCCCCACCCCACCCCAGTACCCCCACCACCACCACCACCATGATGAACTAGTGGGGCTGGACAAATGTGCTGTCCTGCTGTAGCCTGTGTGGGAGGCCCTTGGGCCAGTATGGGCACCCGGGATCAGGCCCAAGGTACTTCCTGGGCCACAGAAGCATACGATCATGTTTGTTAACAGCCAGGGTCAAGTATTTGTATTTGTCGTTTAGTATTTGTTGCCGCACCCCCCAATGAGACACAGAGACTGATATGGGTTATAAACTGGCCGCACTCTTTAGTCAACAAACCAGTGAATCAGGCCGGTGGTAATTGCACAAGGAATTTGGGTCCAGTATGCCAGCTACTATTTAACTTATTAACTTGGGTACTGATCTGGATATGCCCTCCAATTTCAGTACCTCTCACAAACATCATGCCCCCCCCCCTTTTGACAGCACCCTGGCTTTAGCCAAACAGGGGGAAACAACAGGCCCAACTCAGGGCACGAATAAGGAGGAAGGTGCCCGCAAGGTCTGAGGACAGCGCATGTCCTTACTACCCTGCTAAGACACCCTTCCCCAGGAGTCCTGACCCCAGTGCATGCTCTGCCCCACATTACACTAGGTATCACCTCCCCATCTCTTAAGGAGATGGCTCTTACTACCCTATTCTCATCCTATTTAACCTACCTTAGCATACTGGACCCCTGCCGCAAAGGGGGAGAAACCCCCTCCCCTGACACCCACCGCCTATTCCTCCAACACGCACCGCAAGTGTGCGGCTAGTACCCCCAGGTACAACTCATACCTGGTGGGTGACAAGTGCACCCCATCAGCTCGGAATAACTCCACACGCTTATGTCCTATCTCTGGATGCCTAATCACGGTCCCTCCCAAACTGTGTATCCACTTAACTATTTCCCTATAAACGTTTTTTCTAACCCTATCAACTCCCCCCGGTTTTACTGCCAATTCCCATTTAACCCTTGGCAATAAACTAGTCCAAACTATCTGAGCTCCTGGAAACCATCGCCTAATGGTCATCAAATCCTCCTTGATCTGTATTATCAAATTGACACCTTTCCGCACTGCTAGGTTATTTTCACATAAGTGAATTACGAGTACGTGTGGTGCGGGGCGGGCCTGTGTCTCATTCCTTCTAACGTGGGAAGCAGCTGACTCCAGCGCATTCCACTCCTGCCCATCCATTTGATCCATGCCATGTCACCCAATCCCAATTGCGAACCCCTGTCAGTCCTTGCAGCAGCTTTGCTGGCCCATCGCACCAGGCTGTGACCCACGATCCATACCCCACGTTGCCTTCTCCCCCTGGGTGTTGGTCCTACAGGGAAAACAATCATTTAGTGCTGCTGTAATCTCACATATTTCTTATAAGCCCCGGACCTCCATCTCCCCACTGCCTTGATTGTCTCCTCCAGCAATCCAGAAGCGGCTGCTGTTGTGGCTGCTCCAATCCTGAAAGAATGGGACCCGAAGTCCGCAGGGGGCAACCCAACCCGTACAAGCACCACCTGTAGTACAGCTATAAACTGGTAGCTAGTCAACTTAGTTCCATTCCCATGAATGAATAGAGCCCCCAGGACCTTAGGGCGGTTCGCTAGATAACACCGCATCTGCTCCACAGGGCAGATCCCTTTATTGCCACACTTATACAGGGCAACCGTTTGCCCCTTTTTTCTCTGATCAGTCTTGGAGCTCCTTAGACACAGCATCAGGCCCTGAGAGGTCCATGCAATATCTTCTATGCCCAGCACGAGGCAGGCGCTGTCGTTCTGTGATCCGGCTACAACCTCACTAACTGTGAAACTCTCAAAATATGTGGTTACATAAACTGCCATAAATAATTGCATTTCAAAGGCATCATGGCACACGCCTGGGAGGACTCCTATTATCTGCACCAGGATAGGTGTCATTATGGGTGCCCACTGCCTGGGAGGGGCTCCCACCCCTCTAGCCCAACTCTCAAACATCCGCTTCAGGTAAAATCCCTTGTCTGGGGATGGAAATCCATACAATTTACTAACAAAGGTAAGGGCTGCTACTTTACCTGCAATAGTGCCCCCAGCTAGGCCCTTATCATGCAACGCCATTGCATACTGTATTACTTCAGCCTCCATTATGGGGAGATTCATCCCCTATCCTTTACCTGCCCTAAATGCCTGAAATTCCCGGAACGCCCTACGGTATGCTGCTTGGGTTCTAGGAGCCAAAAATCCTTGAATGATGTTATGCAACTCTACTTCCCAAGGCTCCAAACCCCAGATGGCAGAGGGTCCAGTGCGTCCCTGGCCTCCGGTGCCATTTCCCGGAATTGGTCCATCTGAAACCGAGAAAGGGCATTGGCTATCCTGTTGTCTATTCCCAGAACATGTCATGTCGTGAGCAAAATGTTGTTCCTGAAACACACCCCCTCTAGGGTCCTCACCAATTACATGACTTGAGGAGAGCAGGAAGAGAGTGAGTTAACCACGTGCACCACTGCTGCATTATCGCACCAGAAAAGTACCGTGTGATTGGCAAATTCCTGTGCCCACATCACTGCAGTAAGTATCGGGAACAATTCCAGGAAGGTCAAGTCTCTGGTAATTCCCACCTCATGCCACTTATTTGGTACGGGGCTGTGCATCAGCGGGTTCTGAAGTAGACCTTAAGCCCGTGCCCCCGGCAGCGTCCGAATGTACCTGTAACTTGGTCTACAACAACCACTTGTCTCTCCAGAAGCTGATTTCATTAAAACCTTTCAGGAATTCCAAACATGTCCCTAGATCCTCCTGCATGTCCCTGGTGACACTAATTCGGTAGTGAGGCGGTAGTTCCCCCTTGAGTTTTGCGTACAGTCTGGATAAAAACGCTCTGCCCGGGGCCATGATGCGGCATGCGAAGTTAAGGCTGCCGATTAATGACTGCAAGGCCCACACTGTGATTTTTATGAGCTTCCCTGCACTTCCTGATCTTTGCCCTAAGGCCGTCAAGTTTTTCCTCCAGTAAACGCGACAACATCAGTTCCGTATCTAGCTCAATGCCCAAATATGTGAGCTTGGTTGTCGGGCCTTCCATTTTTTCCGGGGCCAAGGGAACACCCAACTCGGCCGCTACATCCTGAAACAGCTGCAGGGCAGCTGCACAGTCCTGTGCTTGGGGCCTTCCTATCAGTAAAAAATCATCCAAATATTTTGTTGAGTCTCCAGCCCGAAGCCTCTGCCTAAAGACCTACTCCACGAGAGAGCTGAAATGCTCAAACGCCAAGCAGGATATGGAACACCTCATAGGCATGGCGTGATCATAATAATATCTCTCCTCGAACTGGAAACCCAACAAGTGAAAACTTCCAGGGTGCACCGGTAGCAAGCGGAATGCTGACTTCACATCGCACTTTACTAGCAGGGCACCCCACCCCATTGTCTTTGCCTTTACTACTGCCATGTCAAATGATGCATACTTAATCGATGTGAGCTCTTTCGGTATTGCATCATTCACTGAAGCTCCCCTAGGGTGGGACAAGTGCTGGATCAGGCGGAATTCCCCTAACCTTTTCTTCGGCACGATTCCCAATAGGGACAGAACCAAATTATACATGGGAGGGAGATCAAAGGGGCCTGCCACCTTGCCCTCTGCAACTTCCTTAGCAATATTTTCCCTAAGTCTTCACACCCCTCAATGGATTTCAGGTTCCGTACTGACTTCTGATGACTAACAGGGCCTGCCAGGATCACAAAACCAGTTTTAAAACCCAGCACCACATAATTCACTTCGGATCTATTGGGGTGTCCATGGAGTGCTCTTTCAAGGCAGTCATTGCAAACTGGGGTCGGCCCCCTTTGCAGGGCAAGCCCCAGGGGTCGCCCTCGGCTATTCCGCTGTTTAGTCCAAAAACAGTTACTTGTCAGGTGTCCTCCACCGCAATTTAAGCAGACATGGCAAAACCTGCAGGCCGCCCTGTTGCACCTTACCCCTTTATTATACTCCCAGCCCAGGCCAGGCCCCCCTTGCCCCCATCTTCTGTTATCCCCGCTAAAAGGCTCATTCGCTGGAGCAACCACCCCCCCCCCAGCACTAGGGGGTGTCCACTATCAGATCACGGCGCATTCATGGCATCTATCATGCATTACAGCCATAAGTCTGGTGCATAAACATCCCATCTGATCCCTGGTTTATTTGCTGCCCTATGCCGAAATGCTTCGTCATAGCGAAACCACGCCCCAGGTGGTCCTGTCCCATAGGCCCTGCGGACTATGTCCGCATACTTGTGCAGCTCGAGTCCCCAATCTGCATTGTCCTGCATTACAACCCCCACATAGACTGCGAACGCCGAAGTCCAATTCGCCCAGTTGCGATCCGCCTTCGGTCATTTGTACCTCTCCCTATCTTTCCCATCATCCTGCTCAGTGTGGTCCAGAATTGGATCACTGAACAGCAAGGCGTAAAGATCCACATACTCCCCCTGCCATATTTTCTCTTTCGTTGCCATCTGCAAATGGGACTCAAATGGGGCCATGACCACTACAATCGCACCCCCTGGCGGGTGAGTCACTGTCGCCATCACAGTCCCGGCTGCCCCTTGCACCACTTTCACCCCTGTCCCTGTGGATGATGGGGAAGTCATGGTACCCGGGGTCACCTGCTGCATGGCTGTCCCGGGGGGGGGGTTACCCGCCCCGGGATCAGGGCGTGGGCCCACAGCCGGCATGACCCAAGCCCAGGCCTCATTCACCATCATCAACTGGGGGGCGCTATTAGCTTGTGCCCCTGTCAGGGCCTCCCCTACGGCCATCACACACACACCCCAGTCTCCCTGTGGTTCCTTGCTATGGGGGGATGCCTCCACCCACCTGATTGATTACTTCTCCGCCTTCCCTAGGGGGTAGCCCCCCCTTGGGGCCCCATCACATGCAAGGAGAGGGGGTCCTCCCTTGCCCCGTGCCCTGGGAGGGACACCCTCATGACTGCACAACTCACCTTCTCCCCTTTCCATCTGGCATACCAGCAGCCTCTGCACCCCTATCCCGTGTTCAGCCAGGGGCTCCCTGGGTTCTAGACAGAGCTCTCTCTTGAAGGCCAGGATCCTTCTCCACATCTCCTGCTCTTCAGGCTCCTCACACTCAGCTGGGTCCTCTACCCTCCTTCTGGTTGCCGGGGGTGCCTCGCCTGCATAATGAGATAACAACCTGGGGCCCCCGTCCCTGCCAGACTGGTCACCAGCTGCTGGGGCGGGCTATGAGCACAGCGGCCCCCGAGCCCCCTTGTTGTTGGTAAAGGCCCAGCCTGGGGACCCCAATCAGGTCTCTGATCCCTGCATCATAGCCAGAGCTCCCTATAAGGGGGGAAATGCCACCTTGTGTCAGGGGGTAGGGTACCCCAGTGATCCCCCTGATGGGTCCTGAGGGAGGGCCTGCTCACCTGTGGGATTTTGAGGCCCAGACGCCCAACCTTCCTCCGCCTCCGCCTCGCTCCCGCCTCCCCTTTGCTTCCCTACGCTGTGGGCATCCGCTCTGCCCCCACTCACTTGGGCCTGCTCACCCTCCACCCAGTACTGGGTTGGTAGGGGTTATCATCCTGCCCCCGTGGCGCACTGCTCCTGCTTCAGGCGATTTTGGCCGACGGCTTTCACTCCCCCCTTGTTGCGGGGGAGAGGGAATGTGGGTGCACATTCACGCCTCGCACTCCTCCAAGCAGGCCCACATTTTGGCTCGGGAGGGGAGCGCCCTTCCCTTCTCCACTGCCTCACCACCAGGAGCCCCCAACATGGTGCGCCGGTCTGGCCCCACTGCGGGAGTCTTTTTCGCAGGGGGTCCTCCCTTCTTCTTCATTCTGCCCATCGTTCCCCTGGCCATACTTGCAGTCCAGACAGAGAGATCAAGAGCAAAGCAAACCTTTTGCTGCTGACTCTCTGCCTTCTTCTTCCGAATGCCGCTTCACGCGGCTCACGCGGCTTCACCCCTGCTAAAGGGGGTGGAGTCCACTCACTCTGCCCACGCTGCACCCGCGCGCATGCACCACCCTGGGCTAGTTACCCAGAGGAACCTTTTCAACTTGCAACGGGGGCCTTCTAACAGGCCCCGTTGCCGCGGCAAACCTCACCCCGCAGCTCTGTGCTTCCGCAAGCGGAGTGGGGTTGGGGGGTCAACAAATTCCCGTCGCCACCACAAGATTGGCAATGGGGACTTGTGTTTATTTGTATCTTTGCCCATGTTCACTGCATTTTTTGCTCCCAATGGCTCTGGGAGGTTGATGGCTTGAGGGAGAGGGGAAAATAAGACATGGGGTTGCCTCGTGGGGTGGGGGGGTTCTGACTTGAGGATGGGGGAATGGGGCATGGGTGTGACCCCACTGCCTGAGACAAAAGGTCACTTGTCTGTGGAAAGGAAAATGGGCCATGAGGCTGGCTCAGGGAAGAGAAATGAAATGTGGGTCTGACTTAGGGGGGTGGCTTCTGGCTCACAGGGGAGTGACTGGCTTTTGTGGAAGGTGAAATCCCTAGGTGGGAATGGGGCTTAGGTCTGGTTTAGGCAGGGTGGAGGGGGTGAGGCTGCCAAGCACTCACCATTTTCCCCTGACTGGGCTGAGCCTGGCTGCAGTGCTGGAGACTGAGACAATGGCAGCCCCGACAGGCGGGGATGGCTTGCTAAAGGCTCCCCAAGCAGGCAGCTAAGAGTCAGAGAGCAGCCCAGCTCGATACATGCAGCAGGTTTGCGGGGGTCCAGTTCAAGACTTTGAATATCAACTCTTTTGAAAAATAACTCAAATGTACAATCCTAGTATTTGTGTTTTGAATACGGAAGCTTAATGTGGTTTTGTGTTTATTTGTGATTTATTCAAACCCCGATTCACAGCCCTGTTAAAAGGAAACCTGTAAAATGCCATAAATCCTATGCACTTATAACAGGGTGGAAACCATTAGCTCACAGCTGTTTTTTATTTGGCCCTTTCTAATTCCTGGACTCCTTGATACATTACAAGGTGCACATCTCCAGTCCCTTCTCGTGCCATCAAGGCAGGAGAACGGTCAGCCAGTGCCTGGCACCCACATGGGTCTAGGACACATGCCCTTTGGGCTCCCAGATAGGGGCAATTGCCACACCGCCATCCTAGAAACTCAAGGTGCTGTAACTTTGGAACAGTGTAAACCATCTTCCTCTCTGGGAGTTGCCTTGCCCAGAATCCAGTGGAAATTAACTTCTGCCCAGATCTGCTCACATCCCGGCAGCAGTGTAAGACCTGGTTGTTCCACAAAATAAAAATAAATAAATCCTGATTGGTCAGGAGAATCCAGCTTCCTAATTGGCTATGGGATCATATATTTACTTCTTGGGTCAGTCCTTGGTTTTGAACATCAAGACATAGATTCAGCCTGCCAGTGCCTCACCCTGCCCTGCCCTGCCCTGCCCTCCCCATAGACCCTTTTCTGCCTCTCTTACCTGCCACTGATCCCTTACTTCTCCCATCCTCACTCCCTCTTTGGCCCTCCTTCTTGGATTGATCACTAGGCTTTGGCCTTCTCTCCAGACTCTGACCAGCCACTAGCCTGCATCTTAGACTTGACACATGAAAATATGGATGCCCGGACTGAGACACTTGCCTTTTGCCATGGCTGCTTTTGGACTGAGATCCTGACGTCCAGTACATGCCCATAATAGTCATCCCTTTCCTTAAGATATGACTCTGCCAGGGAACAGCTTGAGAGAACTGCTGCCCCTTTAAGAGGAGCATGTAGGGTTGGGCAAGTTGAGGGCCAGGTGCTGGAGAGAAAACAAGCAGTAAGGTGGAGAAAGTTGGATGAGAATGTGGCAGAGCCAAGGGTCTGAGGGCCTTTTTAGATGGGAGTGCTTTGTCCCGTATTTTAAAATTACAACTTGGGGAAACCCCCACGGGGGCGTGGGGTAGATGCTTCTCTGCAAACCAGAAGTATCCTGGGCTCCATTAGAAACAGCAGAACCAGGCGACTCCCAAGTGTTTTGAGATACGAATTTGTAAGACCTTGGCTATCAGGGTCTTACCTAGTCTGCATCTCAGAACACACAGGAGTCACCCAGGTAACTTCCGGATCGCAGAGGAGAATCTAAAACACACACACCGCTGCAAGGATTTCCCCAAGCCACAGTTTTAAAATACGGGACAAAGCACTCCTGTCTTAAAAGGCCCTAAGTCTAGGCTGAGTTCAATATGGAAAAGAGGAACTGGCCTTTAAGAACTGGAATACTGAATGGCTGGCCACACCCTCCTCTGATTATATAAGAGAAGACAAACTCAGGAGGGTTCAAGGGAGCTGCTGACAGCTGGGTTCAGGAGGAACCTTGTCCAAGGTGCTGAACCCTATGCTAGGTAATCCCAGAGCAGTCTATGCCTGCCTGGCTGCAGACTGGAGAGGAGCTCTGCGGAGAGCTAGGCTCCTCAGAAGCCTTAACTAGGGTCCTGAACCCAGGCTGAGCAACATGAGAAGGCTGGATGCTTAGGCTGACTGGGTCAGGCCCTCTACCCTCTCCAAGGTGCTGCAGGTGGCTCTGGTGGCGAATGCTGTGAAAGCTTACTGGAAATGGACGATAAATGTGGATTGCTAATTCCCTATGTATATGGTGTCTAAGAGACTATGGACTGTGAGAAGAACTATATAAGTGTGGAGAAATCTATATAACGAAACTGTGGCTGGAAAGACAGAACAGCATAGGAGAATAAAGGACGTGCGAGCTAACTTCTCCATGAAAGTGATTGAGTACTTCACTATCAGGGCCTGCTCCTACGAGGACTTACCCCCGGGTGGCCACACCCTGTTACAATGGCTGTGGTATCAGCCAATTTTCCAAACCTACTTTACTGTACCTGCACCCATTCTGAAGACCAGGGCCAGATCCAAAATAGCACAGACTGTGTCACCTCATAGGGCCCCCATGTGTTAGGGGGCACCTCAGCAGCCCCCAATACATGGGGTCCATGAATAGGGTGGCCACACCTCCCCTTTAAAAGAGGGCACTTATGAAAAATACATGTTGCAGGGCTGCATTGGTTCCCGTGCAGCCTTGCAAAATGTATTTTTCATGAGTCCTCTTTTAAAGGGGAGGTATAGCCACCCTATCCATGAATAAACTTGGAATGGCAACGTGAGTGTTATAATCATTGGTGTAAACTACAGACCCACAGAGCCTGGGTGAATCCGGCACTGCCCTTACCCCTACAAGCAATGGGGCAGGAGTGCTGGAATTTTACCTCCATCTAAAGATGGGAAAGCAACCAATCATCTTCACTTCAAAAGCATTAACGAAGGCTGCAAGGATTGAGAAGGTGGCATTGAGGATTAGTTCAAGGGTAATTACATTTCACGTATATTTACTGGAAAGAAATTTACCTTGATTGTGTCTATAAACCTCTGGTAAAGAAGATACTTTCTTTGCTTGTGTGAATCACTGCCACCCCATTAACATTGCTCTGCTTCAGCTAACAATCTCGATGCACTGAGAGGTATTGTGTCTCTGACAACAGCCCTGCTGCAGAAAACAGTTGTAATCGCCACTGCTTATCAGTACAGTATCCAGCACAAGCTACCTCTGATGCCCTGGTCTGATTGCCTCTACAAGTACAGACACAATCAGGAGCAAAATCAATGGGCAGCGGCTCTCGTTTTTTAGATGATTCTCCCATTACTACAAAAGAGACTGCACGAGAAATGAAGAGAGGGTTTCTTTGATACAACAGGCTATTTCTTATTGGTCAAACTAGAGAATGAGAGAGAGAATTCCTGCTGATTCCAGCACAAATGGACGGCAGGTGTGGGAACCCCTGACCTACCCAGCCCATTTCAGTGTCCCCCATCCTCCCTTTAATGCAACTCACCTTCCTTTATTCCTGGCCTACAGAACTAGTGCAGGCAGGGCCAGCCTTACCACAGGGCAACCCAGAGCAAACCCTGGGACCCGCTCTTTCCACACGCCCCGCAGTGGCCTCTGTTTTAACTTGAGCAGGGTGCAGAGACTCCATTCCGTCCCAAACACAACCACCTTTAGGGCCCCACAGAGGCTCCCATCATGGGGGAGAGGCCACCAGGGGCCCTGCATTTGATCTTTGTCCTGGGCCCTGCACAGTCTAAGGCCAGCCCTGGGTGCAGGCATTCTCACAGGTGGGCTTCTAGGAAGAATGTGCTGGTGGTCTCTGCCCCTCCCCTGCAGAGCACACTGGAGATCTCCTAAGTGACTCTCAACCATGATAAGAAGAAACAGCACTCCTGGCTCTGCAAGAGTCAAGACTAGGGGTGGGCATGCCGGTAAATCCGGTATCCGATAATGCCGGTACTGGGCGTACCGGCATTATCTGAAATCCGGTCCCGTTACCGGATTCCCGGTACCGGATTTTTTACATTGCAGCCATTTAAATGAATGGCTGCAATGTAAAAAGTCCCACCAAAAAAGTTAAAAAAAAAACCTCCCCGAGTCCAGGCTGCGCGGGTGGAAGGGGGGACACCCCCCACCCACCCTGCCCAGCCTGGATTTTTTTTTAAAAAAAGCCCCCCCCCAGCACCAGCGGCCGCGGCGTCCCCGCAGCCGCCGGTAAGTATGACCCGATCCCTGGGGGGGGTGTTTAACACCCCCCCAACCCCCCAGGGATCACCCCTACTAAAGTTCAGTGCTTGCTTACCTTGCGGAGCTCCGGCGGCGGCGGCGGCGGGCGGTCCGGCGGCCTCAGCGCCGGCTGTGGCTGCCGGCGTCAGAGACGCTCTAGGCCTTCCGGGGAACTTCCGGGTTTCCCCGGAAGGCCTAGAGCGTCTCTGACGCCGGCAGCCACAGCCGGCGCTGAGGCCGCCGGACCGCCCGCCGCCGCCGCAGCCCCGAGCTCCGCAAAGGTACAGCACTGTCAACTTTAGTAGGGGTGATCCCTGGGGGGTTGGGGGGGTGTTAAACACCCCCCCCAGGGATCGGGTCTATACTTACCAGCGGCTGCGGGGACGCCGCGGCCGCTGGTGCTGGGGGGGGCTCTTTTTAAAAAAAAATCCAGGCTGGGCAGGGGGGGTGGGGGGTGTCCCCCCTTCCACCTGCACAGCCTGGGAGGGGGAGGGGGGAGGAATTGTATTCCATTGATTTCAATGGGGACATAGTGCCCCATTGAAATCAATGGAATAAAACCGGTACCGGATACCGGATTTAATCCAAGAATCCGGTTCTTTGAGAACCGGAAACCAGTAAATCCGGTATCCGGTAATTGCCCTGGGATCCCATCTCTAGTCAAGACTACAAACTTGTGTCTAGATCTCTCCCTACATCACTTGCCTTGCCTCTTCCAGAGGTAGAAAGTCCAACTGTTAAAGGCTCTAAGCCAGGGACAGTCTTAAGATTTGCAGTGCCTGGAGAGCAGGGACAGAGGTTGGGGGGGGTCGCTGGGGTGGGAGAAGGCAAGGAGACCAAGGGGGTCATGTGGGCAGGGGGGAGTCACCAGGCAGGGGAAAGCCAGGAGATCACCGGAGGTAGGAAACAGGGCTTATCTGAGTGATGCAGTGGAGTACACCAGGGTAGGGTCAAGCAGCCCCCACCCCATGCCCTTGCATCTCAGGGCACCCTGCATCTTCTCAGTTAGGCCCTGCCCCATAGACCCAGTGCACCACACAGTCCCCACTCCCTGCACCTCAGCGTGCCAAGTGGGGAGTGCCTTTGGTAGGGCCTCACACTGCCATTGCCTTGGATAGAATCCTGCTTGTTGGGTTTCTCCCACTCAGGCAGTAGTAGCGCAAGTCTCCGTGCAAGGTCCAGGGAAACTGCTTCATTTGCACCACTCTATGGGTGTTTTTAGACAAGCGCCTCCCCACTCATTACACATGTCACAGGGTTGCATAGGGCACCAGTGTGGCCCTGCAACATGCATGGTGGGTGGGGAATGGGTGTGGAGCCACTTGTCTAAAAACACCCTAAGATTGGATCTGCTCTAACCCCTCCCTAAAATACATCATTTCCTTTGGGAACGCAGTGGCCCAGCCCCTTGCTCTATTATATAAGGAAGTCCAGATGGATTCTTCACAGGCAAGTAATCGTTGGCCAATGCCTCTCTGGCTGGTGCTTATTCGACATGGCTAGAAGGGCTATATGCAATTTTACAACTCATACAGCCAAGGCACTGGGGATAGGTTTGCGGTATGCTGTTTGCCTGGAGACATCATTTCAGATTACGGTTCTTGGTTCACTTGTGAGGAGTTTGGGATTTTCCTCTAGAGAAATTTAGTAAAACACACTCATTGCTCTGTTTATCATCCAATCTTGATTGGAGCAGCCCAGAGTGTACTGTAGAGAAGAGTGACCCAGCCAGCCATTCTATATTATCAGTCACCACCCCCAGCACACACACACACACACACGGAATTTCAGCAGCACTAGGTTCTTTAAAACATAAGAGCTGATTTAGGGGATCAGAGCAATGGTCCATCTAGCCTAATAGCCTGTGTCAAACAGTGGGAAGTCTTAAAGATAAGTTGAGAATTACAATTTATTCAGTTAGAGAAGGCTTATAAAAAGCAAAGAAAATAGCAAGAAGCAAAAAAAAAAAAAGTAACCATCTGTGAGATTTTTGAACATAGGCTATTGACATGAATTTACAGAACAGAAAGAGGAAAAGAAAGATGTTGCAAGAAAACATTCGAGAGCAGAACATAAGAAGTGTCACACTGGATCAGACCCATCCAGCCCAGCATCCTATCTCTGACGGTGGCAGCTTTGGTTGCTTCAAAGAAGTGCCCAACAGGTCACAATGGAGTGATCCATTTCCTGCTATTCGCTTCCAGCCCCTGACAGAGGTCTCCTTCCCTGAAGAATCCAACTAACAGCCATTTATGGATCTGGTCTCTAAGAACTTATCAATCCTTTCTTGAGTCCAGTTATGCTAATAGAGAGTTGGGGAGGGGGGATTTATGGGGTGTGCTCAGAATGGGGGATCCATCCCCTACCGTCAAGTGCACACCCTCATCTCTACTCTCGTCCTCTCCACTCTCTCCTTCAGTGCTTACTAGGGACAGGGAAAGGATCCATGAGTCAGATCCAAGGATTGGAAAGGGCTCAATTACCAATCATGGGCCAGATATAGCCCACAGGCCAGTAGTTCCTCACCTAAATGATGATGGGGTACAGGTAGCAAGCAACAATGTTTTCTACCAAAGCAGAATCACATGCCTCTCAAGCCAACTGCTTCTAGCTTGGGTGTCTGAGCTTGGGCTCCTAGGTCTATAGTAAAGCACATAAACCATGTCTCTCCCGCTGTCCCCTCTCCTTGTCTCCCCCTCCTTGTCTTTTAGATTGTAAGCCACAGGTAGGGACCGCAGCTGATTATATGTTCTGTACAGCGCCAGGTTGTTACTGGCGCTTTATAAATGTTTAATAATAATAATAATAATAATAAACAGAAGATGCTACCTAGCTGCCCAAACAGGCTAGGGAGTGTAACAAGGCTGTGCAGGGCAAGGGCTCAGGTCCCAAATATTGATTTATCAAATGTAATACCCTGCACACAGACCCACCTCAGGCAGCTCGTGGCAGCTTACAGTCAGTTAAAAATACAAAAATAGAAACCTATACAAATAAACATAAACAAATATAAAATCCCTAAAATACATTAAAACTTACTGGCGCTAAAAGATAAGGGGTGGGGGAAGAAAAAAAAGGAAAAACAAAACCTCCCACTACTCATCTCCCCCGCCAAAAACCTGGTGGAACAGCCAGGTCTTACACTGTCGACGGAAGGAGGGAAGATCCGGGGACAGATGAACCTCGACTGGGAGGGAGTTTCACAGCCTCGGAGCAGCTACCAAGAACGCCCTCTCCGTGGTCATCACCCGGGAAACCCAAGGGACCTCCAGGAGGGCGCCCCTGGAAGACTGCAGAGGCCATTCCAGGGCCTGGGGAGTGAGGCGATCCCTCAGGTAAGTGGGGCCCAGACTGTGTAGGACTTTATAGGTCAGTATTAACACCTTGAATTGGGCCTGGAAGACTATAGACAACCAGTGCAAAGAACCGCGCACTGATGTTATATGCTCCCAGTGACCCGTCCCGATAAGGAGAGGGGCTGGTACGTTCTGCACCAGCTGCAGTCTCTGAACCATCACCGAGGGTAGCCCTACGTAGAGCGTATTGCAGTAAGCTAGTCTTGAAGTGATGAAGGCATGGATGATAGTGGCCAGGTCAGAGTCTGAGCTGTACGGCCAAAGCCAACGTATCAGATGTAATTGGCAAACGGCGCTCCTTGCCACCACCGTCACCTGGGCATCCAGGTGAAGTCAGGAGTCAAGGAGCACCCCCAGACTCTGAACCTGAGGGCCCAAGGAGGGGCAGACTCCATCAATGACAGGAGTCGCCAACTCCCTCGCCCCACCCACCAACATCACCTCCGTCTTGTCAGGATTCAACTTCTTCAGACAGCTCGCCCTCATCCAGTCCCCCACAGCTGCCAGACATCAAGTAAGCAACAAGACTGCCGGGCCTGGGTCAGTTAAAAAAAGGTAAAGTTGGGTGTCATCAGCATACTGATGACACCGAACACCAAATCCCCTCACAACCTCCCCCAAATGCTGCATATACAGTACACATTGAACAAGAGAGAGGACAGAATGGAACCTTGTGGGACCCCACACATAAGGCCCCAGGGAGACAAAGAATAGTCCCCCAGGACCACTTGCTGGGTTCTCCCAGACAGGAAGGAATGGAACCATTCCAGAATAATTCCACCCACCTGGTCCCGTAAGCGAGTCACCAGCATCTTATGGTCAACCGGTCTCATGGTCAATTATGGGCCCCTTGAGAGCAAGGAGGCAGGGTCTCCAGGGCAGGACTTACCTTAGTGAGGTAAGAGTCTTCTTCAGGCTGCTGTAGACTCAGAGAAGCCTCTGCTGGAAGCCCCGCTGCAAGCTGCTGGGGGCAGGGTGGGGCCAGTCGGAAGCCCACTGGGAGCCATGCTGTCACCTGGATGGATTGATCAGACACTACTGCAGGCTGAGACTGTGGGTGAGAGGCAGCCAGGCGGTTGCCCTGAGCCTCAGGAATGGTCAGCCTGCAGCAGGGCTCCCAGTCAGCCTCCATCCCCCAAGCAGCAGCAGCAGCCGCCTTTCCAAAGGGGCTGCCAGCCAGTCTCAGCCTTCCCCACCCGAAAGACCCTAGTTCCCACCATCCTCTCCCCAGAGCAGCAGCAAAACCTCTGGGGTTTTCAGAGTGGATGGATAGGGGCGGGGCCAGCACTCCAGCCATGCCCACTCTGAAAACCTCTTTCCTGGTGGGGCACTTTGCAAGCAGCCTAAGTGCTGCTAGGAAATTTTCAGAGTGAGTGGGGGTGAATTGCTGGATCCACTCCTGCTCCTTCCCTGCCCACTTTGAAAATGTCCTTGTGGTGCTCAGGCCATTTGTAAGGACTCCATCCAGAGTGCCGAGTTCAGGTTCAACCAAGCATCCTTGCTCTATGGTAGCTATGCCACTGGATGGGTCACATCAGCTGGTGACAGGGTGGGGGGTTCACCCTCCTTCATATCATGGGGTATGGCTTACTTGTTTGTGCCATCTGGGTATATCTTACTAAACCCACTCCCTGTCATTTCAGTCACTGCTGCACCCTAATCTCTCCTACTCTCTACATGTGGGATGCTAGAATTTGCCTTTAGCATAGACTGTATAATTTTATTATGTGGACTTCCCTGCTGTGGTGATTTAGCAACAATGACTCTTAGCTGTAAGAGGCTGGACTGGATACCTGAGGTCCCTTCTCTCCCTTGGACTGTCTCCCGCAGGTACAAAGATTGGTTCACTGTATCATTCAAACTGGCAAGGAAGGAGTGTGATGTCAGCAGCTCTGAGGACTGCACCAGCATGCGTCTCCCCCTCCCCCAGACACTGCTAAGGGCTACAGCATTTTGAATAGTTCCAGCTGGCACCACTCACAGCTGGATCCAGGCTAGAGACAGAGCCCCAAACTTTAGATGTTGAGGGGTGTACAACCAAGCCAACCTTTAAGTAGTGGGGCGGGGGGCAGGTTAATTGCGTGGGGGAAGAGTGAATGCCAGACCCTGCTGGAAGTGCTTCCCCCACTGCAGTGGTTGTGGGGGACTCCACTGCTAGAGGTGAAACGAGAATGCTTTTGCATTCTCACGAGAACATGCGATTCTCGCAGCCCCAGCATGATCTCACACGTTCTCGTCGAGGTTTTTGAGAATCTCGTGAGATTCTTGAGAACCTCAAAAAACACTCTATGCATGCGCAAAATGGCCACTGCAAAATGGCCACTGTAATCATTTTGCGCATGCGTAGCCTGGCTACCCAGTGGCCATTTTGTGCATGCACAGAGCGGTTTTTGCAGTTTCGCTAAAATCTCGTCAGATTCTTTTAAAAAAACAGATGCTCTGCAGATTCACAAGATGGCTGCCATGGCCACTCTACACATGCGCAGCTGCCCGGTAGCCATTTTTGAGAATCTCATGCGAATGGCAGCAAGAAGCCCGATTCTCGTGCGATTCTCAACGTAGAGACTCTCATTGAGAAGCCTATTCTCGCCTAGATTTTTAAGAAGACTGAGGGCATGTTTCAGCCCTATACACCACCCCCGCACTGCTAATGGAGTAGAGTTGAAACAACCACTTCCACCAATATCTGGTATCTGGCCGGATACAAATTGTATCGGGTTAGTGTTCAATGGTTAATCCAGATTACCGATTACCATTTACTAATCATATTTTTTTTGTTGTTGCTGGAGGTTTTTTGTTTGTTTTTTAAACTCCCTCCCTCCCTCCAGATCTGTTAGATAGTAATGGTAATATTTGGTTATATGGTAATACAGTAAACAGTCATTCGGTAAAATCCACTTTGGTTGTGAACCTCTGCAGTAACCAGTTAGTTACTGAATTTCCAGTAAACTAACCAGAATACCAGACATTAGCCGCAGATAAAAAAAATGTTGCTGTCTGTTTCAGCCGTACTACTGAGCTGTCCTAGGGCCCTATCTCTGCCACCCCCATGCTGACTACTTATCAGCCTTTATAGCACTAGCTCATCAGCTAGTCATTATAGTCTTGTTCACCACCAGTCATTCCTTGATTTGGAGGTAGCTGCATGAATTCCATACACTCCATGTAGGCAGCAGAGAACCTGTGGTGGATCCTCTGATTGCATGCCAGTCAGCATTCATTGTACTTTGAAGCCTTGTCCTGGAAAGGACTGCAAAGCAAAGACTAGGGATCTGGAAGGATACTGGGGCTAGGACACCAAGGCCCAGTTTCATACCTCTGTTTGACATTGAACAAAGCACCTCTTTATTCTTATTTAGTTAGTTAATAGTTAGCTGGATTTTTATCCCACCCTTCCCAAAGGCTCAGGCTGACTTACAACATAAAATATAAAGAAAGACTACATAAAACACACAGAATATTATATATATATATATATATATATATATATATATATATATATATATATAATTATGTACAATTCCTATTAAAACCAGACCCAAACCCTATCCCCACCTGCTAAATGCCTGGCCAAATAAGTAGGTCTTACATTGCCTCCAGTAAATGATCATGGCTTGGAGAACCTCCAGAAGAAGGAAGCTCCGGTTCTATGAAGCAGCCAACAAAAACATCTCTCTACCTGCCCTTGCGGCCCAGACTTGGTGCAATGATGGAACATGCAGACTTAATACCAGAACTTCCTGAAAGTATGTTAGCAATTTGTGCAAAATTTATAGGCAGCCCAATGCTGATAATAATAAACGTGTACTTCCTTCCCTCCCTTGGAATTAATGAAAGAATGGTCCTCTGGGAGGCTATGGAAGAACTAATAGATAGGTTAGAAGCAAAGTACCCCAGCACTCCAATGGTGACGCTGGGAGACTTTAATGCCCGTACAGGTAGTGCTGTTGAAGGGATTGCTCAGGTAACGGACACAGAGCTTGAAGATCCTTTTCTGACTATGCATAGAAGTTCTAGAGACCAAATACTAAATTCTAAGGTAGTTAAGATGCTGAAATTCCTATATAGGATAAATTGGATTATTCTAAATGTTAGGGGTCCAATGGATCCGATGGGTGATATGACTTTTTTTTCTCCCAGTGCGGTTAGAATAGACTATATTTGTGCTTCAGTTTACTGCCATGGGCAGTTTAGAAATTTCAGAGTTGTACCTTCAGGAGCAAGTGACCATCAGCCACTTATGGTTGAGTTTCTAGTAAACTCAGACCATGCACTCCTTTTCGATAAAGATCACATCGGGGCAAATTACACGCTTGCCAATGTGACCTCAATAAAATGGGGACCAAAACCAGCCAAGGACAGTTATAGATTCTTTAAAAACAAACATAGGATTCAGATTCGTGACCATTTTTTAAGAACAAGTATTTTGGAATTAGACGCTCCTGGTTATTACCAGGCTACAGCATTCTATATTAAGGAAGTTTTACTCAATAAGGAGACTAAGATAAAAAGAATTTGGGAACCATCTTGGTTTGATCATGAATGTAGACAAAAGAAAAGTGCATTGAATAAAGCAATTAGGTTGGCAAAGAATTGCAATACTTTACAATCAGTTGAAAACTTGCTTGAAAATAAGAGGCCATATAAAACCTTGATAAGGACTAAAAAGCAAGCCTATCAGTACTCTTTATGGACAAATCTAGAGGAAGCTGTAAAGAGGAAAGATAGTAGCAAGTTCTCGGCCATTGTTAGAAAAGGATACCACGAGAATAATTGCAGGCTGGACTCTGATATTCCGGGCCTAACATGGCCCAGTTATTTTGCAGAAATCTTTAGTGAGATAGAAGAAATGAGTTCAGTTTCTGAACATTCAGATTGTGATCTGCTGACATTCCCAACATGGAACCCACTGTCTCAAGATTCCATCAAGGATCTCATCATGTCATTGCCAATAGGGAAAGCCCCTGGCAAAGATGGGATCCCAGGGGAGAGTTTGAGGGAATGTATGGATTGGTGGGTCCCAATGCTAACCCAACTCTTTAATCTTATAAACTTTTTTGGCACAATCCCTGCTAACTGGAATGTAAGCACTGTAGTTCCCATTCATAAGAGAAGTGATAAAGGGTCACCATCAAACTATAGACCGATTAGTTTGATTAACATCACAGCCAAATTGTATGCTAAAACTCTTTTGAGCAGGCTGGAGCAATGGGCAAACAAAATACAACTGCTGCATGAAGAACAAGCAGGTTTCTGGATGAATTATTCTACTGTAGATCACTGCTTTATCCTTACTTTTCTGATAGATAAATACATATATACATGGAAAAGCAAATTATATACCGCCTTCATTGATTTGAAGGCGGCTTTTGATATGGTTAAAAGACAGCTATTATGAGGAAAATTATGGGAGACAAATATTGATAAAAGACTTTTGATTTTGGTGCAGAGACTCTGGGTGATTTCAGATGTTACTGGCGGGCGGTTCACCACAGTGGAATCCCGGTGGGGGTGAACAAATCAACCACCCCCCAGGGCCAATAAAAGCCCCGAACGGACGTGACGGGACCGGGACCATGGATGGGAATCGGGCCGCCAGATCACGGACCGGGGCAGCGCAACAGACTTTACGCCAATTCCCAGCCATGGTAAGCACTAGGGATGGGAATTCCGGATCTACCGGTATCCGATAATGCCGGTATCGGGCGTACCGGCATTATCGGATTCGGCCCGGTAATCCGGCCCCCGGTACCGGATTTCAGTGTACCGGTTTTTTGCATTGCAGCCATTTTTAAAT
>QEPC01011450.1:216530-230181 GCA_003113815.1 Sphenodon punctatus
GGGGGGGGGAGGTGTCGCTATTATTTTCAGGGAGGACTGGCCAGTTAGGAGATATCCAGTCCAGGAGATCCCAGGTGTGGATGTGGAGGCCCTCCATTGTGGTGTTTGATTTGGCTGGGGCAAGCTTGGGGTGTTGCTGGTATACCGGGCCCCTTTCTGTCCGGAGGCACCCCTTGCCACTCTAGCAGAGCTGGCCTTGGAGATAGTGTTGAACTCCCCCAAGACCTTGGTCCTTGGGGAGTCGGGGACTTCAACACTCATGTCGATGCCAGCCTTGTAGGAGCGGAGCAGGAGTTCATGGCCGCCATGGCAACCATGGACTTGTCCCAAGTGGTCAACTGCCCGACTCATGTGGGGGGGACATATCCTTGATCTGGTCTTCTGTTCTGGCCTTGAGGTGGGTGATCCGTTAGTGGGGGATGTGAAGTTCATGCCCTTGTCATGGATGAACCATTATCTCCTACAGGCCAGCCTCTCAGCGCACCCCCTCCAGAAGGGGAATGGACCAGTTAGGTTGGTCTGCCCTCAGAGGCTGATGGAACCACAGCGGTTCCAGAAGGCTCTGAGGGAGTTAACCCTGGACCCTGACGGTCACTCTGCCGATGTGCTGGTACAGCATTGAAACGTCTTGCGGGGGGAGGCCATTAACAGGGTGGCTCCGAGACATCCCCTGCCTCTGTCTCATCACCGCCAGGCCCCTTGGTTTACCGAGGGGCTGCGGTGTATGAAGTGGGTAGGCAGGAGACTAGAGTGATGCTGGCATCGGACTCGCTCTGAATCTGACTGATTTCTCCATAGAACCCATTTGCAGTCATATGTTGAGGCTGTGAGGACAGCAAAGAAGGAATTCTTTGCTGCCCTCAGAGCATCTGCAAAGTCACGTCCAGGTGAGCTTTTTCCGGGTGGTGCGGAGGCTGGTCAGTTCGGTCTCCCTCCACCTGGACGGGGACTTGTCCCAGACCTGCTGTGAGGAGTTTGCCATCTACTTTGCAGACAAGATTGCTCAGATCCAGAATAACTTCTACACTGGGTTGGATGCAGTAGGTGAGGAACATGAGGTTATGGAGGCACCGTCTGGTCGATCTTTCTGGGAGGAGTTTCAGGAAGTGACGCCGGCCAATGCAGTGGATGTCCTGGGGGCTGTTCGAGCCACAAGTTGTGAACTAGATCCGTGCCCATCCTTGTTTGTGAAAGCCTCCAGGAAGACATTGGGGTTGGTTCTGACGAGGGTGGTTAATGCGTCCCTTCGGCAGGGGAGGTTGTCGCCCAGTCTCAAGGAGGCTGTGCTGCGCCCCTTGCTGGAGAAGCCTTCGCTGGATGTGAACGCACTCTCCAGTTACCATCCTGTCTCTAATCTTCCCTTTTTAGGGAAGGTTATTGAATGGGCAGTGACTCTGCAGCTCCAGGTGCAGCTGGACAGTATCAGTTTCCTTGACCCTTTTCAGTCTGGGTTCCACCCTGGCTATGGTACTGAGATGGCAATGGTGGCTTTGGTGGACGATTTCTGCCGGGAGATGGATGCAGGATGTTCTACATTCTTGATCCTGTTAGATCTCTTGGCCGCTTTTGATACCGTGGACCATGGACTGCTTCTGAGACAGCTGCGAGACCTGGGGGGGACTGTCCTTGGGTGGTTCCACTCATTTCTCTCAGGGTGGTGCTGGGAGCTGAAACATCGAGCTCCCAAGCCTTGACCTGAGGTGTTCCTCAGGGTTCAAGCCTGTCTCCGCTTTTGTTTAATGTGTATATGTAGACTCTTGGGGAGATCGTGAGAGGGTTCGGGGTGCGATGTCACCAATATGCTGATGATACTTAGCTGTACCTCTTGTTTTCAACTGACCCAGGCCCTGCGGTCTCGTTGCTTTCCCAGTGTTTGGAGGCCATGGCAGATTGGATGCGGCAGAGCAGACTGAAGCTCAATCCTGATAAGACGGACGTGATGGTGGTGGGTAGGGCGAGGGAGGTGCCAGCTCATCTGGTAGGAGGGGTCTGCCCTCCTGTAGCCCAACAGGAGGTGCTCTACATGGGCCTTCCCTTGGTTCTGGTTCGGAGGCTGCAACTGGTGCAGAATGCGGCGGCCCGTCTCCTCACAGGGACGAGGCGGCAGGAGCATATAACACCTGTGCTCCGCACTCTGCACTGACTGCCTATAGCGTACCGAGCCAGATTCAAGGTGTTGGTGTGGATCTATAAAGCCCTACACAGTCTGGGCCCCTCAGACCTTGGGGACCGCCTCGCCTTCCGTGCCTCAGGGCGATCCCTGTGGTCTGCCAGGGGCGCCTTCTTGGAGGTCCCCCTTGTTATACTGGGGGCCACAATGGAGAGGGCGTTCTCTGTGGTTTGGCCGTGACTCTGGAACTCCTTCTCGGAGGAAGCTCGCCTGGCCCCAGGTCTGATGGCATTTCGGCAAACCTGTAAGACCTGGCTGTTTGCCCAGGCCTTTGGAGGGGAGGGTGGGAGGGGAAGATAGGTTGGGGAGATTTGGGGGAGGGGGCTATAGTATATGTTGAGGGGATTATTCTTTTTAAATCATTTTATTCTATTATGTTTTAGGAGTTTTATTGTTGTTTTATTTGTTGTGAGCCGCCCCGGGATGCCGTGAGCATGAGGGGCTGCCAATAAATGTAAATAAATAAATAAATATAAATAAATGTGGGCATGCGGGGCGGCCAATAAATGTAAATAAATAAATAAATATAAATAAATAAAAAACTCACTGAATGTCTGGCCCAGCCATTCAAATACCTAATGTAAAGTCTTGCTGCACCCTCTCGCTACCAGCCTTCCCCAGTCCAACCTGTGTAACCCTGCCCCTGGCTGGTGGAAATCTCCCTGTGGGTTCCCACCCCCAACCTGTGACCTTACTCCAGTTCTTCATGGTAACTGGGGTCTCACTATGTATCACTGTATCACTGTACCCTTCCCTCAGCCTGTGACTCAGTGGTAAGGGATCCTCATATGTATCTCCCCACAGCTGAGCCTGTGTTTAAGGTTGGCACTCCTCCAGATCTGGCCCAGAGTTTCCAGGCTGTGGGTGGACCATCTATTTCCCTGGATTAACCAAGGTGCTAGGGCAGGACAAAGAGGACCTCCCAATCACTTTCTTTCCAACAAGGTCCTGCTGCCAATGGAGCATGATGATATCATGGCAGGTCAAAGGGAGTGTGGCCACATCAGAAAGGGGTGGATCGTGAGCACCAGGAGGGGGCTGCAAAACAGTGTGGCTGCACACCCTGGACTCCCGCCTGGCTCCACTCCTTCTGAGCACTGTAACATCATGACGCTTGGACAGAGGACATGGATGGTTGGTCACCTCAGAAAGGGGTGGGACCATCTTCATCCCATCCTTTTCTGATGTGACCAGGCCCCTTTGACAAGCATCTTGGCGACATGGGTTGAAAAGCGGTGAGGTCACGTCAGAAAGATACGGCAAAGTGCCTCTCACACCCCTCCCTCCGTGCCACCCAAATGAAATTCTGTCAATGCTTTTGTCCCTTTGCCCTGCCCTCTTTCAACATGGCCCCTCCCCTTTCCAGGTCAAAGCATTTGGAAAGGTGATAACCTCAACTGTGATCCCACTCTATCTCTCTCTCTGTCAACGTCTGTCCTGAGTTACAAGTCTATTTTCTCCCCTTTCCAGCTGCACTTGGCATTTTCTTTCTTGTCTCCCTTTATTCTCAGTTTCATGAATCATGCTCTGATCTGTGGGGCTCTCGGCTTGGGTTTTTTATCTCCTCTGGGCTTGCTCTTCCTCTTTCCAAGCCTCCGGATTGGCCACCTTGGTCTCTTCTCGGCTTTACAGCAGTTTATTGCAACACTAATTGCTCTCCCTTTGCCTCGTTAGCTTCCCATGCTGCCTGCAGGTCTCTCCAAGCTCCTCCTTTGCTGCATGTTTTGCTTCTGTTTTATCCCATCGATAGAAAATCAAAGAGTGTTATTTTTTCTAATAACTGTCCAACTGGTTAAAACACAGAGAGCGCCGTGTTATCCTGAGAGACTAGTTAGTGGCTGGTCACAGAGAAGGAGGATGTTAAACCAACTCATAATTCTTCCTCCAGCAGTTTCTTTCAGGTCCTGTGCCATCAACCAACAGAGCATACAAATGCTGCTGCCTGCATAATTAGCCATAAAGCCATACAGGCTGCACCATGAACAGCTCTCTCTAATGATATTGTCATTACTGGAGCCACATTACAACGGGTGTGTTTCCTTGTGAGATTATTTATGTGTCCCTGAAAGAAAGTCCTGGCAGGCTTCATTTGCCATCTCGAGACAGTTGCATTAGCTTTATCTAATGGGACGCTTTAGCTATTGAACACAGAAACAATCCTGGTTTAATTAGACTTCAGAAACTTAGACATTAATTATGGTAACAAGCTTACAAGAATTAAACGAGTCTAATTGCTGAGGTTGCCTTAGTGCTTCCCTTCGAAGGAGGATGCGAGACATTGGACTCGACTACAGGATGAGAAATATTTGTGTTGCAGCAAAATACTCTCTTTGTGGGGAGTCTGCAACAACCTTTGCCATAGGGGGAATGGAAGCCCCTGAGTTTAGGGTGCCAATATCAGTTTGCTAACTTAGGCC
The DNA here is from genome assembly GCA_003113815.1 of Sphenodon punctatus. NCBI lineage: Eukaryota > Metazoa > Chordata > Lepidosauria > Sphenodontia > Sphenodontidae > Sphenodon > Sphenodon punctatus. The sequence goes on from QEPC01011450.1 coordinate 221,118, forward strand.
ACTTTCAGACATTCCCTCCCCTCTCCCCTCACGCATAGTCTGGCTGCAGGGGGGGGGAATGCGCAGCCAGAATATGCGCGGGGATTGGCCGGTCTGAAACACCAGTCAGTCTGAAACACCCACACCCCCAGCACGGCTTTGCCAGCAGACATGCGCAAGGATGCAGAGCAGGAAATCGACCTCTGCATCCCTGCACATGTCTGCCAGCAATGCCACGCAGGGAGAGGGGGGCTTTCAGACCAGCCGATCCCCGCGCATATCCTGGCTGTGCATTCCCCCCACCTCCCAGCCACAATATGGGGGGGGCTATGTCTGAAAGTGGTCCTAATTTCAGACCTCCCTGGCCCCATGGAGGGGGATGTCCCTGTGCCATCATGCTCCTTCCGGACATTTCAATTTCTTGGATGTGTGCATGGAGCCACAGGTTGGGGACAGGGTGGGGAAGAAGGGTGTCATGACCTGTTTCTTCCCCTACACCTTCCTTTGTTGTTGTTGTTACACCTATAGGTGAAATCAAAAGAGACAGAAGCCCACTGGAGTCTGTGTTCCGTGCATGCAGCCCACAATCACAGTTAGCACATCCAGCCTACTAAGCGGGCAGCCCCCTCCCTGTATTTAATATGCTTGCAGCAGCTTCCACCAGTAGCGCTAGCAATCCCCCTCCCCACAGCCACCTCTCAGTTGAGAGGTGCACTAGAGATCTCCCCAGTCTCCGTCCCCATCTCTCAGACAAGAGGTGGCGGCAGGGGAGGAATACTGTGGGGAGGGAGATCTCTAGCACACCTCTCAGATGAGAGGCGGCCGTGGGGGAGGGAGATTGCTACCGCTACTGCCTCTCAGCTGGCCCAGCGTGTTAGGCAGGACTCTATGGTGCTGTCAGACCTGGGTGCTGACGAAGCTGCAGGCAAACCTCATTGTTGAGACATGGACACGTGGGCGCCCATTAGCCCTGACTGGTCCACAAGGTGGGTCCACAATGTTCCTGGACTCTGCCACGCTGTGGTGACCACGTGGAGGCCACGCGGCGGACACCTAATAGACTGGCATGGGTGGTATGCAGGAACGTACCTGATGAAGGTTAATGTGGGCTACTGTTGTTTGATTCCGCCTTATGAGTCACACCCAGAGATGGGCCCAGTTTGTAATTCAGGTTCTTTTTCCCCCCAGTAGTTTGGTGATTTTCACAAAAACATTGATCCCCGCCCCCCTCAGAATTTCTCATTTTAAGAACATTTTCAATGAAAACAGAACAAGACTTTTGGTCCATTTTTCATTTCACCTCTTTCCATTCCCTACTGCCACCTTTCAGCTTGGGATACACTTTTCAAAAACCCTATTCACAGCAATAACCGGGAGTGAATTGACTGAAGTAGACCTTATAAGTTAAGCACCTCTGCCTCCCTCCCCAACCCCTAGGGGAAGAAGGAAACCCCTGGGGACATCAGACAACCTGATCTGGGAGCAAATTTCTTTCTGACTCCTAATATGGTGATCCGTTAGACCCTGGACACATGAGCCAGAGCCTCCAGTCAAACATCCAAGAATATGTTCACAGAAACTATGCCTTACTTGGGTTAGTTTACTTGGAGGATTAATTGTTTCCACAGCATCTCTGTCGTCCTGGCTGCTGGTTATTCCAGCACCCCCCTGCTGACAGTTTCTTGTGAAGCTCCCAAGCAGAGATATGGAGAAGGAAAGATAAAGGTCTAAGACCCAACCAGAGGCTGCTGGGATCTAACCGGTACCATTGGGCTCAGATCAGGCACACTCCCCTCCAAACCTCTTGAGGCTGGGAGGATTCCCAGCTGTGGGAGGCCCTGACTACCCCCCCAGAGTGGCATGGCTACCTGGATACATCAGCTCTGAGCTCACAAAAGTCAGTCTGTATTATGCTCTGGCCCACTGCAGTCAAGACCAGAGTCAGGCTTGGACCCAAACAGGGCTCTGAGGAAAGAACAATTTAACCCCTGGTTCTCCCTGCTTATGGGATCAGAGATGATGCCAGAATAACTGTTCTGGAGTAACTACCCTTGTTCATCAGAATAAGCTCCAAGTTACCTCAAAACAGGCCTGTAAGGCCTGGTCACAAGCACAGTCCCAGCCATTCTAGTATGTACCTGGCACCCTAACCGGACTGTGTGGCTTCCTTGTGAGCCATCAGTGTCTGGTGACAACCACCAAGGGCATCTCTTTCCCAGCCTTCCGTGCTCCTCAGAATGTGTATTTTATTTATTCCCCAGCCACTAATATCTCAGTCACTGAGTTTTATTTCTGCCTCATTTATTAATTAAGGAGGCAAATAATCAGCTGTGGAAGAAGCGGGCCCTATCATGCAGATATTCGGGACTCGGTGCAGGAGGTAGCTTCTGTTGGATTGCTCCATAGCTGTCTTCGTGCGTCTGCAGCAGACACCACAGCAGTATTAATCATGTCATTACATGAGATTAGGAGGCTGCTATGCCCAGTTTATCTGTCCACTGGCATGGAGCAAGCAGCAGGTCCAGAGCACGCTCCCACAGGCCAGATGTTTCTGGGAATGCTGTGCTCTGTGGAGGCCATGGCAGGAAGGGGCTGGTGTTGCCCCTCTAGCCCCCCAGCTCCCTGCTTCTAGACTCTCACTTCTTTACCTTTAGTCCCTCGCTCCATCCCTTACCCCTTTCCATTGCTCCCTAGTCTTGGTTTCTTGTTCCCTAGTCTTGGTTCCTTGCTACACAGTCTTGGCCCTTTGCTCCATTGCTCCCTAGTCTTGGTTCCTCGTTCCCTAGTCTTGGCCCCTCGCTCCCTTTCCCCTCGTTGCTTGTTCCTACCCATGATCCCTTGCTCCCCTGCCTCTGGTTCCTTGATCCCTGCCTCTGGTTCCTTCATCCCTTGCTTCTGGCTTCCCATCCCTCAACCTCGATGATGAACGGGAAGTCTTCTTAGACCAGCTTGGCTGATCCTTATGCTGAGTGTTTAATCTCCTTGGTATTGGAGAGCAGCTGAGAGGTTTCCTTGTTTAATCTGAGGGACATCCCAGACTCCCTATACCCTGTCTCCCCTCCTGCCTACCCACTTCCCCTTCCCTTTCCCTGACTCTGCCCCTGGAGTCTTCTGATTCCCCTTCCGCCCGCCCCTCTTTCCCTGGCTCCGCTCCTGGAGTCTGAAAGCTAAGTGAGGACTAGGTATGGGTGAACAGATCGCGGTTCAGGTTCAGCCATTCGGTTCAGCTCCGTTCGTTTCGTCGGTTCGGTTCGCCCGTTCGGTTCGGCTGTGTTCGGTTCGTCAGTTTGGATGTTCGGCCGTTTGGTGGTTCAAGTCGAAAGTTGAGTTCAGATTCGGTATTCGGTTCAGTTGGGATAGGTTCAGTATTTAGCTTGGTGCAATTGGAAACTGAAAATGACATTTGGTTTTGAAATAAAAGGAAAAAACTAAAAAACATATTTCTGGCTATAACATTTATGTTTCTTATTATTTTTTGATGAAATTTAGGTAGATTGTACCCCCAATGGAGGCCACTAAGTGTACCAAAATTCGGAACGATTAGATAAAGGAAACTGATTTCAGAAGCAATTGAATGTTGTGATTTTAAGAAAAGCTCCATACACATTCATGGCTACAACTTCTTTATCTTGCATCCAATGTTCATGAAACTTGTGCATATTACATATCTCCATATGCTTAATATTTCTCCCAATTTTAGGAAAGAGTGGATAAAGGGTCCCAAGGTTATAAGACATTAACCTGAAAATACATTTCCAGCTGTTACATTTTGATATTCCATTCTGTTTAAAGGATATTTGACAGGAATGTATCAAATACTTTTCCTGCCATTTCAACAAATGTACAGGAGAGTTTGATAAAGGGACCCAATTATATAAGCAATTGATGTTGTCCCTGTGAAGATCATTATTCAGATGAATATCAGCATATTCAGTGCCAGTCAGAGGCAGGCACCCTGCATGGCAGGGGGAGAGAGACTGTAGGAGGAAGGATGTGGAGCAACCCCAAAGACTGACAGACACATTCAATGGCCAAACACATTACTGCAAGCTTCTAGCTTTACAGGACCAATTGGTAGTGGTTTCGAGGTGGGCATAGGGGGTGGCCCTGTGGCGGGCATAAGCAACATAACTGAGACTTCTGAAATAGCATCCCAGCAGTCAGGAGACATAGTTTAAACACATCCAGACTGGCCAACTACCAATCACATACTGCAGCACTGAGACAGAGGACATAAAAGAATTTCTATTGACTCTTTCCTAAACAGATGCTTCTGACTTCCCAGAAACAAGTGGGGGAGATATGTTGGGATGGTCCCAGCACCGAATGAGGATATTTGGTTGACATTTCTGTTGGCCAATTTGCATCACAAACCGATCTTATACCACAGTGACATAAGAGGATCCCAGGCATAGGCCCCTTCTCTACATATGTTGTACAGGCACATAAAATTGGGACCCTTTACAATATCTTTCTGATATTTGGCAGATATGATCATGAAAGTCAAATATATAGTCCTGCCAAATTTCATATACACTGGTTGGACTACAAAGTTGTTATAGTCAGACATACATTTATATTTTAATTGCTTATACCACCAAGACCTTTTTTCCAATTCTTCTGAAATTTGGCAAAGATAGTTAATATGGGAAGGGGTATAAATTGAACAAGTTTCACCTACATTAGATGTGAGGCAAAGAAGGTACAGCTAAAAATGTATATGTAGAATATTGCAAAATACAATAATACAACTGCTTCTAAAATCGGATTCCTTTATTAAATTATTTTGAAATTTGGTGCACACAATTAGTTCTATTGGAGGTAGAGGCTTCCCAAATTTCAGCCACATAGGATAAAAAACAAAAAAGTTACAGCCGATAATGTGTTTTCCATTGAAACCAATGGAAATTCAATTCCGAACTCACCGAATGCATCCGAACCAAACGTTGGAATTCGAGTTCGGTTCGAACGTTCGGTTCGGTCAACTGAACTATTCGAGGTCGGTCCGAACTCTGAACTTCCGAACCACGTTCGCCCATCCCTAGTGAGGACTGGGAGGTGGCTGGGAACATCACCAGGAGGCCTGGATTATTAAGGTTCACCTTGGAGCTTCATGGGAGTCAAACCAGAAGAGCATAACATAACTGCTGGAACAGGTATAGTCTTTATTCAAAAATAAAAACCTTGGTTGAAGAGATTGGTCTGTGGACTGAGTTTGGGGACTTGCTCCTACAACTACTTACCACCAGTGCAGGGGCAACTGCATCATGTAAAAACAGAAGGAGACAGACAGAGGGGGGAAACTGTGAAAAGGGGGCAGAAATAAAGGGCAGTAAATCTGTGGCTGAGAAGAAGCTTTGGCATCCACTTAAATTTTCCTTTGGGCAGAAATACCTTTGGACTGTAGGGAGGGGGCACTCCAGGTTCCCCGCTCTAATGACCAGGAGGTCCCTGCTGATCAGCTGTTGAGTAGGGAATCCACAAAGCTCGCTCTCTCTGCCCCCTAAGGCTGCAGCCAGATGAGAACTCCTGTTTAAGAGAGCAAAAATCCCAGCTCTGCCACTACAGATTAAACTAAGGATGGGACTCTGGGCAAAATTTCAGTTTTGGTTTCTATCTGTTTTGGTTCTCATGTATTTCAGTTCTCCTATCAGTTTTGGTTCTATCGGTTTTGATTTTTTTCCCCATTGAAATCAATGGGGAGCAAACTGAAAATCCCTGCAATAAAAGATACTACTACCAGGGGATGCCCACCATATGTCATAGCCCCACATTGCCAATGTGCCAACAACAGTGTCAATGCCAAATTCAGTGTGACCCCCAATATGACCCCCATATTGCCAATCAATGCCAAGAGTGCCAAGCCAATGCCAACAGTGTCAATGCCAAATCCAGTGTGCCCCCCCAAAATGAACTCCCCCAGGCCATATTGCTGCGAATGCTAAAAGTGTCAATGCCAAATCCATAGTACCAACAGTGCCAATGTCAAATCCAGTGCGACTCCCAAAGAAATAAACCATATCTCCCAATCGCCCCCACGCTGTGCCTCCAGAACCCCAGCTGTGGGGACAGGCAGTGCATGGGACCCCAATAAAAGGGCTCTCTATCCCCCATGGGCAGGGCTTGATCCAGCAGCAAGGCATTCCCAGGGCAACATGACTGGACCCAGTGTGAGAGAAGCAGTGGCAGGGGTTAACCCAGCAGCAAAGAGTTCCCAGGGAACATGATTGATTGGACCTAGTGGGTCACTGGGGTGATAGAGAACCCTCACACTTTACTGCCAGGTCAAGCCCTGCCACTCTCTCTATTTCCCTCCCACCGGGTCCAATCCTGTTGTTAACCCTTTGAACACCTAGCCACTGGGTCCAATCCTGTTGCTAACCCTGGGAACTTCTAGCTGCTGGGTTAAGCCCTGCCACTGCCTCTCCGCCACTGGGTCCAATCATGTGCAGCCTAAAAAATAAAAGATTGTGTCACCATCACCTACCTTTATCCTGAACCCAGGAATCCTCGAATTTTGTGCCCTCCTTGGCCACCTGCAGTCTTCTGAAGGTGTAGGCTTTGGGAAAAGCCTTCATTCTGGTTTGGAGAACTGGGAGGACTGAATTAGCTCCCTGTCCTGCGACAAGCCGAATCAAAAGCCGAATGAAATTCGTAAATAAAAATAATAAAAGAGATGAGAGGGAAGAGAAGAACAGGACAGAAGAGAAATAGGAGGGAACGGGTTTTGTTTTGGTGCAGGAGAAGAGGAAGGAGAAGATGGGTTTCATTGGGGGAGAGGGGACTCCGTTTTTTGTCTCCAGCCTTCTCTTCTGCCAGGCTCCTACTTTCTCCACAGTCAACAAGGAGGGTGAGGTGTGGAATCATGCCAAATCTCAGACAAACTGGAGGGGGAAAAAGAAGCAAGTTAGTGAGATGTTTGAATTTTGGACACAGAATAACATCTTTAATTTTGCCCCTTTGTGGACCTCTCCCCAGAGAAGAGGTCCCAGACCCTTCCAGTCCCCATGCCATCACTTACCATTATCCGGACAGGAACTCTCTTGATTTTTATGCTCTCCTTGACTGCCTGTAGTTTTCTAGGGTAGGGCCCAGATGCAGCATGACTTCAGTCTTCAGTGGGCCCCTAGAACCCCACTAAAGTCTGAAGGCAGCACTAAGTCTGGAGGCAAAGTGGTGGGGGGGATATTACATGCATTGTTGTTGTTGCTGGTCAGTTGCTGTTGAGGCCCCATGGCTTGCGTTCTGGAGGCCTCCAGACACAGCAGGACTTCAGTCTTCATTGGGCCTCCAGAACCCGCTAAAGTCTGAAGTCCTACTGTGTCTGGAAGTGCACTGATGTGTGTGTGTGGGGGGGGGGATATTGCATTGTGTTGCTGTTGTTGAGGTCCATTACAGTCGAGGGCCCACAGCTGGGGTTCTGGAGGTGCATTGGGGGGGGGGGATATTACATTCTGTTGTTGCTCATGAGTTGCTGTTGTGGCCCCATGGCTGGCATTCTGGAGGCCTCCAGACACAGTGGGACTTCAGACATCAGTGGCCCTTCAGAACCCCATTGGAGTGTGATAGACCACTGCATCTGGACTCTGGAGGTGCAGTGGTAGGGGGAAATATTGCTGTTGCTGTTGAGGTCAGTCGCTGTTCAGGTCCTATGTCTGGTGTTCTGGAGGCCTCCAGATGCACTGGGACTTCAGACTGTAGAAGTCTTCATAATTCAGAGCTCCACTGGAGCCTGAAGTTCCTCTGTGTCTGGAGATGTAGTGGTGGTGGGGATATAGCATTCTGTTGCAGTCGACATCAGTTGCTGTTGAGGTCCCATGGCTGGGGTTCTGGTGACCTCCAAACAAATGCAATAGAACTGCAGACTGTGGAAGTCTTCATATTTCAGAATCCCACTGGAGCCTGTAGTCCCACTGCATCTGGAAGTGCAGTGGTGGGGGGGGATACTGCATTCTGTTACTGTTGCTGAGGTCTCACAGCTGGGGTTGTGGAGGCCTCAAAACGCTGTGGGGCTTCAGAAGTCTTCAGAACCCCACTGAAGCCTGAAATCCCACTGTCTCTGGAGGTGCAGTGGTGGTGGGGATATTGCATTCTGTTGCTGTTGAGGTCATTTGCTATTGTTGAGGTCACACGGCTGGGGTTCTGGAGGCCTCCAGGTGCAGTGGGACTTTAGCTTTCAGTGCGCCTCCAGAACCACACTGGAGGTGGAAGTCCCACTGAGACTGGAGGTGCAGTGGTGGTGGGGATATTGCTTTCTGTTGATGTTGAAGTCACTCACTGCTGAGGTTCCACAACTTGGTAGGTTCTGGTCCAGTCACAGTGATGTGTGGGATATTGTAATCTGTTGCTGTAGAGGTCAGTCACTGTTGAGGTCCCACAGTTGGGGTTCTGGAGACCTCCAGATGCAATGGGACTTCAGCCTTCAGTGGGCTTCCAGAAACACACTGGAGACTGAGGTACAACTGTGTCTGGAGGAGTAGTGGTGGTGGGGATTGCATTATTCACTGTTGCTGTGGAGGTCATTTGCTGTTGTTGATGTCCCATGGCTGGGGTTCTTGAGGCCTCCAGATGCAGAGGGACTTCATACTTCAGTGGGTATCCAGAACCCCAGGGAAGTGTGAAGTCAAACTGCATCTGGAGGCTCAGTGGTGGGGAGGCCATTGCATTCTGTTGCTGTCGAGGTCAACTCGTGCAGTTGAGGTCCCATGGCTGAGATTCTGGAGGCCCACTCAAGTCTGCAGTCTGTTGCATTCTGTTGCTGGTGAGATCAGGGTGTCCCACTGTGGTTGGCCTGCCTCTGCCCCCAAGAAGAGGTTCCACCCTCCCAAAGCCCTCTGTTCCTCTTCTTGAGGGCAGAGGTGGGTTTCAAATAGGAAAATTGTGCCAACATTAGTAGCCACTAGAGGTGGGACCCCGGGGCAATTACCGGATACCGGATTTACCGGTTTTCCGGTTCTCAAAGAACCAGATTCTCGGATTAAATCCGGTATCCGGTACCGGTTTTATTCCATTGATTTCAATGGGGCACTGTGTCCCCATTGAAATCAATGGAATACAATTCCTCCCCCCTCCCCCTCCCAGGCTG